>JASPKZ010008166.1:0-175742 GCA_030220185.1 Diploptera punctata
TGATGAAATAAACTGCTTATTTATTTAATGTTTTAAAATTGTAATTTATATTTTTAAGTTCTCCCATATAATTTATACAGACATGTGCTACATAATGCATTACTTTTATATCCTTTACTTCAAGTGTTAGCGAACTAGTATTTTTTTTACGCTCGAAGGTAAAAACCATATTGTGACCAATGAAAACGTAGTCATGTGTGTGGTTTATTTACATTACAGCTGAATTTAGCTTGGAAGAGGTATATACAAGAATAATCCACAGAATGAATATCATTATGCTGGAAAGTTGTGCTGTAACAATGAGATACTTGATTTCACAAAGATGGCTAATCTAATCTCATTAAACCATTATATAACATGGCCCTTCTTAACGTTATATGTAATGTCTTGTAGTTCATATTGTTTTTTTTCACTGAAACCTATGGAAGTTGCATGTCAAATCTATTTCTGTAAAATAATCTAAAATTATTTTCATGCTGCAAGAAACAGCCATTCTTTAATTTACAGTTGATCATAAAACCTATTTCTGTAATAATATAATACTTGGGGAAAGTGTATTTGTAATGTAGGGAGAAGAAATCAGTTTGCCAACGGCTATTAAGAGATTTATATATTAGCATTTACTTTTTTATATTTTTAAGTACATGAATACCCTGTCAATCCAAAATAAAGATAAAATGATTCCACTAGAGGCAGGCATGGGGTGTGGGAGGTTCTTTCCAAGGAATTGACATGAGATGTTGGCTGGGTGATGGGTGCCAGGACGTATGTCTATTCCAGACCTTGGTGCTGCTGCCTCTAGGTTTAGGAGAGTTAAATATAAATCCTGGCCCCATTGCGACTTGTGGCATATTGCCTTAACCGATTATACAGGGTGATATTAGCCTTTATATAGAGGAAGTTCAGTAATGTGGACCCTGTTAAGATCTTTTTTTAATTGGAAAGAAAAATTTTTATTTTTCCTCATCAACTTAGACGTGTTCAAGGCGAAGAAGGATTTATTTGTGATATTTATGAAGACGACCATTTAAAAGTTTTTCAAGCTAAGAATGTATTCTTAATTTGCTATTGAATATGTTGAAAAAACTCCTAAATATATTAGATCATGTAATGTTGTTTTAATATACTGACAGGTTTGGTTTGAATGTAACAAGGCTGCTGTATAAAATAATTAAAGATAACAAAGGAATTTGGTTAATGTACAACCTCCACTAGGTGGTTAAAAACTGACCTGGGTCCACTTTACACGAATACAATATATTTTTCAATAAGGGGTGCCATATGTAAAAGCCAAACACTTGATTAGTTTTATTTAATATCCTTGAAAATTTCACCTAAACCCAAAGACTGTAGCTGCCTGCAGATGAATGACATGTGAATGTTATAATCACCAATTAATGTTTCAAAACATTAAATAAATATTAACACTTTTTTTTAATAATGATCAGCCATAAATACTTTCAGATAAATTTGTGCCTATCTGTATAAGTAAAAAAAACTTAAAATAGTCTACAGGCTAGGATGGACTCTGGGGTCCACTTTACCGTAATATGGAGGTCACAGTGGACCTTTCTTGTAATGTAAAAGAGTTTATAAATTATCAAGATGTTTCCATATTTAAATAAAATAACAATGCTATTTCATAGTTCTTCTTCTTCTTCTTCTTCCGTATGCAGTATTGGGTGATGATGCCCGTTCTGTGACTACAAAAACTGATCTTTCCATCGGTTGAAGGGTCTTCCGAAGTCTCTTTTGCCTTTAGGGTTGAGGTGGTAAATCATCTTTGGTAAACGGGAATTTGACATTCTCTGGACGTGTTGGAACCATTTAATATTTCATAGTTATAACACTAATATCCACCGCTGTGGTCTCGAGGGTAGTGTGCTGCCTTGTCACGCAGAGGGCCCAGGCACTTTCTGGGCGAGGTTTTTATTGGGGTTTTTCCTCACCTGTAAGACAAATGTCAAAAAAACTTTAAGGCCCAAACGGTCCCCAAAATCATATGGCCATCATCATCATCATTCTTATCATATCATCATCCTTCATCGATGTGGAAAGCAACGGGAAGCTACCACACCTACAATTCCCTAGTAAAGCTGCAAGCATAGAATAAAAATGCTATAATTGCAGTGAAGGACCTGCCTTCGGGCAGAATTACTATGGATGGATGGATAACACTAATAATAATCACTGTAATTAAACAAAATTCAAATCCCTTAATTAAAAGAAGAGAAAACAGCAAATTCAAAATAGGAGTCCAATTTCCCAGAAGTTCCTCTATATACAATGAATCAACATATAGATTATTATGTAGAACATTTTTCTTCATTTTGATTCTGAAGTTATATTATTAGTGTTATTTAAGTTTTAATATAAATTTATATTCACAAATGGTCTTTTTTACACGCTTTATATTAGCTTGACCTGCATCTATCTATCTATCTTTGTAACAGAATCTTTCAATGCAATTTTCACTCACTTAAAATCATTGGATTGACTTGAAACTTTTTATACTTGTAAAGGACCCGTGACAATACAATAAATTCATATTTTGTTTCTAAAATCCTGGCCAGAATCAGAAAATAAAAAAAAAGTGTCTTTGTATCTACGTAATGGAATTTTTGAACACGATTTTCATCCACGTAGAAACATTGGATCGACTTGAAACATTGTATACTTGTAAAGGACCCATGACAATACAATATTTCATATTTATTTCTAAAATCCTGGCCAGAATCGTCAGATAATAAAAAAAAAGTGTCTTTGTATCTATGTAACGGAATCTTTAAACACGATTTTCACCCACTTAGAAACATTGGATCGGCTTGAAACTTTGTATACTTATAAAGGACCCGTGACAATACAATAATTTCATATTTTGTTTCTAAAATCCTGGCCAGAATCATCAGAAAATCAAAAAAATGAAAACTGGTATAATAGCTTGCAGACTTGTCGACTTTTTAGCTAATCGTAAGAGCTCAGTTGGTAGAGCGGTGAACTCTAGTGGTATATAATTTCAGTAATTCATAGGTCGCTGGTTCAAATCTGGCTCAGAGGTTTTTTTAGAAGAGTATTACTTTTAGTTCATATTACGATAGTATCGAATTTAAAGATATTTACATTTTTATCTTATTCTGTAAAATATTAAAACTAAAAAATAAAAAATAAATAATAGTTTTAAAAAACTAAAACAAAATAATTTTACCATCAAAAGCGTGGGGTGCTTTTTATGATTTTTACATTTTCTTCTTAGACACTTTACTTTTACCAATATCTGTTTATTATCAAATGTATTAATCGATAAAGAACACCCCATGCTGTTTATGGTAAAATTATTTATCCCAAGCATGTTGCAAATTAAATTTATTTTTCATTTTTTTAGTTCAGTTTTCTAATAAAGCGAGTTGTTTTAGTTTTTTACAACTTTTTTTTTTAACTTATCCATGAGTTATTGTATCACAAATAATAAAATTGAATGTAGAAAGTAACTTGGAATTTCAATTTTAAAATATACAAACCTTTATAACATATCCTGTACTTCCCTTTAATTCCATCGGGGATCTTGTGTGGGGATATCAGGAACCTTCCTCATTGAGTTATTAGGGAGTAGAAAGGGATAATGATGAAATTTATTACTGAACAATTTTTTTTAATAAAAGTATCTGTTGCATTACAATGTATTCAATGACATTAACAAGTAATGAAAAACATAAACTGGATAACATTTTATATGACAAGTGCACTCATCAGTTAAGAACAAAATCTAACATAATATGAGAATACTATTCTAATACTTAAGATGTAATACAGAAAATAACACTAGCCAACAAAATTTTACTTTTTTTCTGTAATTGGCATGGAAACAGCTATCTATGTTTTCGGGTGTGCTGATAACAAAAGTGTTAATGAAAATACAAGATTAGCTCTCGTTTTGAAGTTATGCTAACTTTACATTTTTGCCTATATAAGCTTATGCATGTTGTTATCCCTTTGCCAGGCATTTGTAATTTTCTGCTGGTGATTTCCTAATTAGTGTCCACAAGTAATCGGCTAACGTTGATGCACTCCACTTTCCCGGGTATCTTATTTTCATGTTGGAATTATGCTGGTGGAAGTATTCCCCGTGTTCGTTGCTTACAGCATGACAGTTGGGAATCTAAGAAATGTAACTTTAAGGACATGTTACACCCCAGCAGTGTATACAACATTCTTATAGTTTTCTGCCCTCTTATTTCCTACAAAGTTTGTTGACACTTCAACATGCTAACTTTTCATTACCTGCCAGCGTGGTGTTGAAATGTTCATCTTTGTACATTTTCCGTATCTGGGGCCCATGAAAATCCCCCCCCCCTTTTTTTTTCGTCTCACTAAGCCATGGAAATTTCTGGCGCAAATAGATAAATACTACTCAGTTTTGTCCATAGCCTTAAGAAAGTTCTTCATTAGGTCCAATTTTACATGAAGAGCAGGGAGAATTATGTTCTTGGATTTGACAAGTACTTTTTGCATAACATTGTGCAGTCTGGTTCAAGTGATTAATGCTTAGGCCTATCTATTTATAATGAAGTGCTATCCCAGAGGTACTGGAAGCAACAGAACTTGGTATAGCCCTGTTATAGCCTATGATTTTGAGATCCTGGAAATCAGCCATTTAAACTTGTCGCAGTAACAATGTTTCATGTTAACATATGTTTCTTCCGATCGGAATCGATGGTAACACATTGCCATTATGCTGTAGGAGGAGTTGATGAACAACCTCCACTCAATAGCTTTCTACACCAGTACAGATTATTAAGTTCCTTTCGAAAAATGGAAGGAATGGCATGTGGTGGGTACGCAGCAATCACATTTACATCTTCTCAGGATTATTATTGAAAATGGTTCACAGGTAGCAGGAATCGGAGAGAGCAAGACGTGTTGTAATGGTATTTTGTGTGTAATGGGAAAAAAGTATGTTTCCGGACATGGGTTCCTATGTTTAAATTTATTTGTTTTTGTCCCCTCTATATAAGTCCTCAAATTCTAAGGGAAATTTAGACCCACCCTGTATAAATAAGATCTTTCTCTAGAACATCCACAACAATCATTACTACATAGGCTTCCCGAGTGCAAGGAAGAGAGAAATGGAACAATGGTGTATTGCAATGTCTTAACCAGATAATACAGCTGGGCAGAGAACACAAGGTACTGGTAAGTGCATATACGGTTCTGCATTATCAGTTATTAAATATCTACTCACTCTAGTGTAAGGTTGTAAAATCCTAAAAGTTTCTTGCAATATTACAACATTTCACAAAGATTTCTTTCACTTGCATTTCCTCAATAGGACTAGGATGCATTTAATATGCATTTATGTATGATACAAAAATCTATAAAATAAATTGTGTGCTCTCGGATGTAGAGCGTAAATACTAACATTGTATCTCTCCAAAATTACTTTCAACTGAATGAAACATTTTATACATCACCTCATGTACAAACTTTTAGAAATGATGCATCAAACAGAGAGGACTTCTTTCTAGGGAACATATACTTCCAAACTCATCATTTTTTTTCTGAACATTGGTCAAGGTAAGAATCAAATGAATTGTGAATTCTTCTTACCTCATAGTTCTATGTTTTTTAAACACAGCACCGCAGTATCAGCAAACAATCTTCACCATCGTGAGCTGTTCTTACGACTGTCTATTTTCTTCTTTTGCTGGTAATTCCCAATTTAATTTGAAAATTACTCCTTAAAAAGAACACCAAATGGCAGTTTGGATAATTACTGGCAAAATTGACAGTCGTGAAAAACAGCTGACGATGGTGAAGGTTGTTCACCGATACTGTGGTGCTGTGTTTATAAAAACATAGAGGTATGAGGTAAAAAGAATTGTGATTCATTCCATTCTTATTAATAAAACCTCACAATGTTAAAATTCCCAAATTTATTATTAAATTGGTCAAGGTGCTTGTCTAAAATGTCCCACTATATATATCTCAATCAATCATTTCAGCCCAGATTTTCACATAAAACCTTCATTGTTCAAACAAGGAAATGTATTTGGATTCTCATAATCCTTCATGCAAATTATTGCCTCATCTGTATTGTATGGGCAGGGCAGCATCATTACTGCTGTGATGATGAAACCACTATATTGCATACAAGAAGCAAAATTTCATGGTCCTACTGCCCGATTAAACTTATCAAACATGTCTTCGTCAAAGTCCAGCTGTTCTCACTTAATGCCTTCCACCACCAATACAAGGTTTCCCATCTTACAAACCGTCAATTAATTACAATAAAGGTACTGTACTGTGGATATCTCTCGTTAAGATGTAGATGCTAAGAGCCTTACCTTCACCATAATGATGTTAACAAGGTGTTGTACTGGAGATATATGATGCAGATTAACTAATTAAGTGTCATAATGTGTGCATAAATCATAATAAATGTTCCTTTATAAAAAAACATTCAAGGTGAAGTCCTATGTAATTACATTAATTACTGCTGTATAGTCAATGATCAATACAAAAATCTTATATAACAAATGTTAAAAATATATCTAATAACACAATGAGGAAGTTGAAATGTAATTAAGTGATTATACTTTTTCAATCACATAATTAAATTATTTTAGCATAAAAATATTTTTTGAATGTTTACGAACTATGAATCTGAACCATAAATATAATTTTTTTTAAGCACTGTGAATTATACTAATAATATTACCAAGGGTTTTATAAATTAACATGAACACACAGGACTGTTCTTCATAATTATCTTCTTCTTCTTCTTCTCTTCTTCCTTCCAAGTATTAGGCCAAGGCCTGTTACAATCCTATAGAAAATTTTCCCTCCAGTATTTCATAGGAGGGCCCAGTGATCTTCGTCCTCTTGGTATATATAATTATAAACAGCTTGGGGATCCGATTTGAACTCATTCTTTCAAGATGGTGTTTCCATTTTAGTTGGTACTGTTTAATGTATTCCTTGGCGTAGTCTTCAATTCTTTTAAGATATCGGTGTTCCTTTTCCGATCCCATCTGGTGTAACCCGCTGTTCTGCGCATGAATCTCATTTCACAAGCCGTTATTCTGCTTTCATGTTGTCTTTTAGTGTCCTTCACTACCATAGGTCAACACTGGTCTAGCCAAAGTGTTATATAAACGTAATCTGGTGTTTTTTTGTACAAGGGATGGTTTCATAACTTGATTAATAATTTCCAAACTTTTATTATAACTAGTAATTTTTTCAGGGATATCCTTTTCATCCCAGATAGAGAGATAATATCCAAGATATTTAAATTGATTAGATCTTATTACGACCCTTATAGGATCAGTAATACGGTAGCGAGAGGAGCGTAAAAAGGGCATTGATTTTTTTATGTAAATCGTATTCTATGCTGTTAAAGTATTAAGGCAATGATGTTGGAGAATCGTTTATCTGCTGTCCCCAGTCTGCCTGTAGAACACGTCAGCTGTTATCAAGGCTAGGGATCTTTCAAGGTCTGCTTTATTTTAGTGAAGGAATGTTTGTACCGTTATAAATACCACACATAAACCAACAATACCAACTTTTATTTCATAAAAGATATATATATGAACACTCACTGAAATAATGAAACATAAAATTACTCGAAATTATAATCTTTTATACTAAGAAACATTAATATTTCATGACGCGAATTTACTTATAGAGCTACGTTAAACCATGAGAGAACTCATAAGTGAGTGTCGTATTTCGTTTTAAAGCTGAAGTCTTTCCTTCGACTCTTTATCATAGACTATCCTAAACTACTTCAAGCTAAAGTTTTATTCAAATATTTCAAATTGATTTTATTCAAATATTTAAAGTTATGTTCAACTAATTTCAAGTTATTTTATTTAAATATTTAAAGTTATTTTCAATTAATTTCAAATTACTTTGATCTCAACCTGGAACTTTAATAATTACAAATATACTCACACAACCCGAGTTTTGAATTCATGTCCGTCTCTGAGCGTTCCCAAAAGCTGCCTTCGATCTGATTTTTGGACTCAAAATCGCGGTTATTTATTCCGATATTTTTCCCCTTCCAGCGCGAGCCCGTGGCGGTCATAGCCATTATTTCTTAATATGGGGTAATAATTTGGTTTTGTCAGGCGTAGATTATATAAGTTGTTTGTCTCCTTATATAATGTGTTATTCAAAAGGTGCTATATTTCTGGTATTTTCGTAATTCTGTCCTAATAGTTTGAAAAATATGTTTTTCCCAAGACCTGAGCTGTTTCTGCAACTTCCAGATCTTTTCATATTTCATTAATTTTTTCCCTGTTTTTTATCTCTTAAAACTTTTCCCTAAATTCGGTTATGGCTTTTATTAGAGTTTCCAACGTTGATTATTTTTCCTCTACCGTCCGGTATAAAACATAAGTATATATCGCCTCTGCTTCCATCTGTTTTGCCATTTTTTTATGATATCTGTACTTAGGCCCTATTATATTTATAACAACTCCTCCCCCCCCCGAGACATAACCATAGGTTTGCAAAACCGTCGGTTATTCTCTATCATAAGGGCGAGTTTCCAGAATTTTGGAATTCGTATGTCTACCCATAAAATTAGTCATCTGTGTTTAACGGGAATTCCTGATGGCGGGGCATCACAATTACTAGAGAAGGGCTCGTCACCTTCTGAAATTAATTATTACGCTTGCCTATGTCCCGTGATTTCATCTCTGTATCGTCTTACGTTACTATCATTCTAAAAAAAAATAAATTCCTTAATTCCGATGCTTACGTCGATTGCCACGTGATGGTTTTATACGTAATTTTTAAGCCCTGTCCGGGATTTTTTTTTTGTCATGTTGCCTAACCCTATTCCCTAACGTCTCTTCCTGTTACCACATATACTGTTAGTTTTCGATGATGCGTCAAGCCGTGTGGGACCACGTGTCCCTTCTACATAAGTTCCAGGTGAGTTACATTTATTTTATGTTAAACTTAAATAACTTAGATAACTTAGAGGAAACTTATTCGATGTTCAATATGCCGCTTATGCTTTTGAATTCATTGTAATCGAAATGCCTTGCCTCATCGCGATTAAACATCACCTTAATGGGTGGAAAAAGTTGTGAAATCTATCGAGAATAAATTTCCTCTCAGTTCTTACACATCTATTTCTAATATGGTTATAATATAAGCTATCCTAATCCTTGGTGTTAACAGTCTTTTATCTTCGATCTTCCCTTGACATCTGAACCTAAATGATTATAATATTAGTTATCCTAATTCTAAATTACTATATATTTTTTTCCTCTTCAGTCTTCGTTTGCTCACACAGTTCGTATTCCTTCTCAGTCTGCTTTTGCTTACATTACCACCATGGTTTATACGGTCGTTCACACTTTTTTTTTTAAAAATGTATTTACTATATATTCCGCTATCCACTGGTCGGCCTGTAATATTTAATTGCCGTACACTCGTTTTACCCAAAAAAAAAATGTATTGACTATTTATTTGAAGCTGTTCACTGGTAGACCTGTAATATTTATGTTCTTAGCACTTAAGTTGGTCCTCGCTGGGGCTAAGCTTGTGTTCGAGGGCCAGGGTTCGAGTCCACCACCGTCCATGTGCTGATGAGGTGCCGGGCAGTGCCACATGTGCCGGCTCATAATTCAAGGTAGGCCTTACCATGTTATTTGATTATGAGGGTCCGCGTTCCATACCCAGATAGGTCCATAGGACAATTTCAGGATGGGTAGGATGGAATTTCTTCATAAAGCGTTGTGTTGCTAGGATGCTCAGCAGTTAGGTGAATCATTGGGTAGGTTGGATTAAAGGTTAGGATTGACTGTGGAGAAAGTGAGTTTTTTTGTTGTTTGGGTTGGTTTTCTTGTTGATCGGTTGGACCCTTATTCTGGTAATGGCCTTCATCAGGAGATGTGTCTAGTGGAATAGGTGGTCCTGGTAGTCCTTTGTTGGTAATTAGACCTATGCAGTCTCCAGGACGCCCAATCTTGATTCCACTCTGGTCCAGGCCAGGTTGAGCTGCAGGTCCAGGAGTGATGCTGGTTGTGGCAGTTGAAACTCTCGTACATGTTTTTAGAGATTGGGTGGATAGTTAAAGCTTATGGGTAATATTGAAACCCATTTAATTCCCTTAGTATATTTGCAATATTTAGTTCCAGGTGAGTATAGCAAGTAGTATTTGGACATGATTTTCTACTCGGGTGTGATTTTCTTTGGGAATTATTTTACTGGAAGTTGTCGGTACCAGCTTACAAATAAGTCGCTTATGTTGTAGATGAGCATCCCTAGATTTATTTACTTTTGCATTCTAACCCTAGATGAGCTTGGAGCATAATTCGTCTTATTACCTAGTGTCCAAAGGTGATCGTCCGTCAGGTTGTTTACTTCTGGGATGTTACCATTTCTAATCCCTGAGTAGCTTATGACTTAACAAAAAATTTATTAACATTAGAAAAAGGGGACACGTCTCATATTATAACAGAGTCATACCAAAATACACTCGTCAGTATTAAACAGCAAACTCCATATCATATGGGGTGTTAACTAAATTATGTGAATCAAAGAAAAATTCTATCTAAGTTATTCTCAACCTGACGTTCGGTCGCCTTCCTTCCAGGGGACCTGAGTTTAATACTCTTTTCCAAGTCCCTTTTATTTTGACATGTGTGTGGTCTATGCTTTTATCTTCCTTTTGTTTCCCTTTATGTTGGGTTCACCCTGTTTTCTCCCTGTTTAAATCTCTACCTGCCTTAGCATAGGGTTCACTTGTAATCCCCTAACCATATTTCCATAAATTTTATCTCTCTTCATCTTATTTTCCTCTGTTTACCTAACCAATCTTCATAAAATTTAACTCCATTCATATAATGTTTCCTCTGCTTCCCTAACCATATTTTCATAAGATTTACCTCTCTTAATACTATTTTCCTCTGTTTACCTAACCATATTTTCATAAATTTCCTCCATGCTACTTAGTTTATTTTAAGCTAATTTATTGGGTCCAGAAATTCCATGAGCATGATAGTTCTTATTAAAAATTTGTAAATTTTATTCGTCTGTTCATGTCGATAGGTTCCATTATTTTTAAGATACCACAGGTTCCGTCTAACCTTATTTCCTATGTTTCCTTAACTTATTTATTTACTCATTCATGCTTTTATTTAATTATGTATTTTAGGTACTTATTTATTTAACTTTAGGTTGTTTATTGTTGCTTCAACTTACCCACACTACCTTATTGGTTTAACCTCTAATTTCGTGTACTATCCTTATGTGTTTAATTCCTAGTTTCTGTATTTCTTATGTGTTTAATCTCTAATTTCCTGTACTCCTTATGAGTTTAACCTCTCTTCCTGTACTCTTTATGAGTTTAACCTCTAATTTCCTGTACTCCTTTCATGCACTTCCCTAAGTGTTTAACTTTTACTTTCTTGTATTACCCTATGTGTTTAACTTCTAATTTCCTATACTCCTTATGTGTTTAATCTCTAATTTCCTGTACTCCTTATGAGTTTAATCTCTAATTTCCTGTACTCCTTATGAGTTTAACCTCTCTTGTATGTAATATCCCCACTTAGGTCAATCTGTCTCTCTTGGCTCTCCTCGTCGGTCGCACAATCGTTATATCTGTGTTTCCTTTAGTATTCTTCTTCTTTAGTGTCCCAACGTATCTGACGTCCCTGTCTATTATTCGTTATCCCTTTGTTATGACCATATTCCTGTGTGCATACGTCTTTTCCTTTGCGGTTTTCCTGGCATCCTGTCCTTCCTAAATCTATTCTTTTCTTTTGTTTCTCCTTAGTAAGCCTGTTGGTGCCTCAACGTCCGCTACTGCGTCCAGAAGGGAATTAAATCCTATCCTCCCAGACGGGGTCCGTCTCTTGCTCACCTCACTTCCTAACTTCGGGTTTATTAGAAACTCTGTTGGTTCCTCAACGTCCGCTACTGCGTCCAGAAGGGAATTAAATCCTATCCTCCCAGACGGGGTCCATCTCTTGCTAACCTCAGTCCCTAATCCCGGCTATGTATCCTTGGGGTGGGGTAGCCAATTCCCCTTGCACGACCATGAAGACCAAGAATGGGCTCGACCTCCGACAACGGTGACTCGGTTATCCCTTGCACGACCACGAAGTGGAGGCCGGGATACTCCCATCTTCGTCAACAGTGACTCGGTTCCTTCCTGACCCCACCCTTCTCATCCTGCTGCCTCAGGATTTTATTACCTTAGAGAGAGCCTTTTTGAACTCATGGACGCCGCTTCATCGGAAAAGTGGATTTTATCCTAATCTTTTTGATGGGGATCCCCTATCGCCATCATCCCTCCCTAAACCCGGGTATCATGACAGTTTTCCGTGGGTCTCCTTGCCCGTAATTGTATTATGCTTTCATTTGTTTCTATGTTTCCTTGTTTCCTCTTAATTTCCTTTATTGTTAATTCTCCGATGCCTATCTCTCTAGCACGTTGGCGAAGTGTTCAGGCAACTCGCCAAATCTTCGAGGCCAAACCTCTCCAAAAGGGTCCTTAGTCCTTCACAACTTGTATCTCTTTACAATGTTTGTTCCGCATGGTCCCTAATGTCCCTTAGCTTTTTTCCCTAGTATGTTGGCGAAGTGTTCAGGCAACTCGCCAAATCTTCGAGGCCAAAACCTCTCCAAAAGGGTCCTTAGTCCTTCCCAACTTGTATCTCTTGTGTGCGACTGTGTAAATGTTTTATCTCTGTGTATGTATCTGTCAAACGTTACCCAGCCAAGATATTGACCTATGTTGCAGCCTATCCTCTTATTACACCTTGTATGCCTAAATAGGAAGAGTCTTAAGCGATCTAGTTTTCATCTGTTATCTTAATATGTCATATCCTATATGTGTGTGTCTGTGTCTACTTCTCGACTGGTCACTAGCCCTAACTGACATGGAACGAGGCCTGCAGGTCAAGAGAGTCTAGGCGCCTTTAGATTCTCCAATCTTTCCCAAGCCAGTCCATTTCAGCAAGAACCATTGCCTGTATAGTGTATTATTTGTTGTGTAATACTCAGTAATAGTATTTTGTGTAACCCCTGGGTTCCCATATTGAATTTCCACTTTTCTACTACATCGGATAAAACACCTCACTGATTGACAAGTATCCTAGATTTTCACCTTTTATATTTTAAGTGCATTATTCAATGCATTGTAATTCCTACTAAGTTTCCATGCCCCTCTTCCCTTTCCTTCATTTAATCAAATTTACATAAGTTATTTACTAGATGCATCGCCTTCCCTTCGCTCCTGTATCCATGGTCACCCTTGATCTCCTTATACCGTTAATAATTTATATCATCCTCGTTGGCCTAATCGTCCTTAAATTCACACGGGTGCCCCTCATCACACTTCCCTAACAAATTTCCTGACGGTTACAATGTAATTACACACTCCCGTTCATGGTAACACACTTTCGGATTTTGTAATTTTGTTTTCCTAGTCTTCCCATATTATGTTTACCATACTGCCGGTCTTGTTTCAATCTGTTTATAACTCGGAGTGTAAAGAAATATTTTGTTTGGAAGGCTCAAATCAGTTCAATCGTCCTGGTCTTTGAATAGGTCTTTGCCTTAGGAAGTATCTAGCCTGAGTGTGTGTATCAGCTTCAGTATCGTTAGGATTAATGTCAAATCCTAAGAACGGTTCGTCCTCTGAGTCTAATGGTTCGGTTAACTTTTCTACTACGCCCTCTGGTGGAACTGTCACTTGTGGATTCAAGGGTCTATAAGGTATAGGGACTGTAGATATGGGTCGGTTGGGTTCCCAAGGAGGGTCTTTGGGATCGGGGATGTCGATCTCGGATGACTCCGAGTCCGCGTCGTCCCCATCAGTTTGAGAGAAGGGGTGATTGGGTTCCGTTGGTGGGGGTAGTGTCGGGAGTGGTTTTCTGCGGGATTTTCCCCCAACTCCTAGGTTGGGAATGGGGAGGTTAGATGGCGGGGTCGTAGGGTCGTAGTGTATTTTCTTCATACGATTCACGTTTACTGTCATCTCAGTCTGGTCCTCTTTCGTTATTACATAATTAAAGTTACTCATCCGGCATGTGATTTGATAGGGCCCCGAGTACTGAGGGGAAAACTTTTTACAACCTTTGGAACCTATCGTCATGTTTTTCAACAGTATCCAGGAACCTACTTCGAATTCCCGTAATCTTTTTCCTCGATTGTAATATTTCTTTTGTCTTACTCGCCCTTCTAGGTTATTTTTCCTTACCGTTGCGTGGGCGTCTTTCAATGCTTTAGCCAACTCTACCACGTGCCAGTCGGCTGTGTCGGGTGCTGGATTCCTATTTTGTCTAATTTTTGCGGTTAGATCATCTATCGTGGGGGCGGTCATCTCGCGTCCAAATAACAAAAAATGCGGTGAATAGCCAGTGACAGAGTGTGGAAAACTTCGCGCCGCCATTAAGCTATAGTCGATATACTGATCCCAGTCAGTCTGCTTTTTGTTTACGTAGTGACTCATCGTTTGGTTCATCCCGTGATGGAAACGCTCAATTTTTCCTTGGGACATGGGATGATAAGCGGTGGATAAAATCCTTTTTATCCCCAGCATCTTACTCATTTGTTTAAATAAGTCAGATAAAAATTGTGTCCCTCTGTCTGACGTCAGAATCTTTGGACACCCGAAACGTGTGAAAACATGAGTCATGAGTGCGTGCGCCACTGTCTCGGCATCTTGTGACGGTATCGGAATTGCCTCCGGCCATCTAGTAAAATGGCAGATGTAGGTGAGGAGGTATCTATTTCCTCGAGGTGTGGTCGGATATGGCCCACATAAATCAATGGATGTTATGTGAAACGGGTAGTTAGCCTCCGGCAAATCTCCTAGGGGCACTGGTGCTAAGTCTCCACGTTTCATAACGGCGCATGACCTGCATTTCTTTACATATTCCTTCACGTCTTTCGACATCCCTTCCCAATAGTACTTTCCCTTTAGGAGGGCCAGGGTTCGATTTTCGCCCTGATGTCCTGACGTCACGAGGTCATGGTGAGTCCTGAGTGTAGACTCGACTAGCGTTTTCGGGATGACTAGAAGATGTGAGTCCTTATCGTGCCAATAGGCCAGACCCTCGTCATCCAGGAGGAGCTTACTAGGTTTCCCTTTCTGGACCTTCTCGATTTCCGCATTGCAAAGGAAATCGGCAGCCTGATGGGCTTTAATATTCTCCCTAGTTAGAGATAGGTCCGCCTCGCCTGTCTGAATCAGACCCACGTATCGAGATAATACATCTGCGTTCGTGTGCAGTCTCCCGGGCTTATGTACTATGTTAAAGTCATAGTCACTTAGAGCGGTAGCCCATCTGGTTAATCTACTAGACCCATGGTCACGTGTTACTTTTAACCAGACTAGCGCATTGTGATCAGTCACTACAGTGAATCGGACACCATATAAATAGCACCGGTGTGCCCTGATTCCGTACACGACTGCGGCTAGCTCCTTATGGGTGGTAGTATAGTTCCTTTCTGCAGGGTTTAGGACCCTACTCCAGAAACTTATGGGTCGCTCGACGTCGCCTTCCTGTTGCCCAAGAATAGCACTAATCGCCGTATCTGACGCATCCGTACTAAGGAAGAACGTCTTATTAAAGTCGGGATGATGTAGGATCGCGTGAGTCATTAAGGCAGCGCAGAGGGAATCGAAAGCTGATTGCTGTCGTTCACCCCACACGAACCTCATGTTCTTTCGCGTTAGCTCCGTTAGTGGTACGCTAGTGTGGGCGAAATCCGGAATGAAAGTTCTATAAAAGCCTACAAGGCCTAAAAAAGCTCTAATTCCTTTCACGGTCTTTGGTCTAGGGAAATTCTCTATACTTTTTATTTTGTCTGGGTTTGGCCGTATGCCCTCTCTTCCTACAATATGTCCCAAGTAGGCGACTTCTGATTTCACGAACTCACACTTGTCACGGCTTAATTTAAATTTTGCTGCGCGTATCCTCTCAAAAACTTTAATTAATTGAAGGACGTGTGTTTCCGCTGACTGGGAGGCTATGAGTATGTCGTCTAAATAAACTAGGGGCTTTAAGTCTCCCATTCCCATGAGCACTTTGTCCAGTATTCGATTCCATGTCATGGGTGCTCCACATAGGCCTTGAGCCAGTCGGTTAAACTTATAAGTCCGGAATGGAGTGATTATCCCAGTTTTTTCGCTATCCTCAGGTTTAATGGGAATGTTATAATAAGCACTCTCAACATCTAGGATAGTGAAATACATCTTTCCTGATAGCATGGCAAGGTTTGCTCTCAGGTCTGGAATGGGATAATTCGGAAGTAGTGTGACGTTATTTAAAGCCCGATAGTCGGCAACTAACCGCATTTTAGGTGACCCATCTGGGTTTAGTTGCTTTTTCTTCACTAATATCACCGGAGCAGTCCATTGCGTAACTGCTGGAGTGATTACCCCCTGGTCTTCCAAGGTATCTAATTTCTTTTTCAATTCGTCCCTTAGGGCATAGGGGACTGGATATGGGTTTTTCCTGATAGGTAGGGCATTGCCTGTATTTATCTCATGGTATCCCATGTCAGTACAAGGTAACACACCGCCTTTTTCATACAAAAACAAATCAGCATTGTCTAATAACACTGGCAGGATACTTTCCCTTTCATTCGGGTCTAAGTGATTCACTTTCTCAGCGAGTTCAGATTTAATCTCATCTACCTGTTCAAAATTTTCTAAGTCTCGTTCGTGGTATTCAGTTTCTCTTTCATACTCCGTTTGATGATCTAATCGCTCTTGGCTAGAACAACTCCCGGACCTGTCATGATAATTAAATAATATGCGATTCACCTCCTGGTTTTCCTTATCGCGTTGACTCTGTGTATTTTCCTCACATGCCTCTATGTTATGTTTGTCTATCTTCCTTACACCTGTATGTTCTACGTTCCGACCGATTTTCTCTATTTCCTCTAGGGATGTCTCCCTTTTATCAGTTCTGCTTATCTGTTCCTGCTTGGCGTCCTTTCGTGGTTCTGCCTTTAGTTTATAGTTCGCCTTGTATCTCCAACCGGCTCCTTTCCTAATTCGTCTCCTACCTCTGGTCGATTCCTTTGATTCTTGTTTCGTTTCTGTGTTTACCTTAACATCTGTGTTTTCTTTTATTACTAAATCTCCGAGGCCTATCGTTTTCCCGGCGCCTATCGTCTTCCGTTCGTTACTAGTGTTCGCTAGCTCTACCAAGCAATATCGGTGCAGTTCTCGTGGTTTTGAATTGGGCCCTAATTTTATGCAACGCTTCTTGTGCATGTAGAAGACAGGTGTAAGAGTTCGCCCGAAATATAGTTGTTCCTTGTCCGTTCCTAGATCCATCCTCGGCTCTATTAGCAATTCCAGTGGCAGAATGTTGGCGTTAGTGGTCTTAATTCGTCCTAAAATACACTGGATAGTCCTGGGGGCAATTTCAATTTTTCCTTGAGTCACGATTTCCCATCCACGGCCATTAATCTCTGAGGTATGGTCCGAGAGAGAGCTAGGCGAGATATCCAATTGACGGTGACCAGTCGTCCCTGATCCTCCCTTCTCTCTCTCCACCGTGCAGTCCTCCTGAGGGTTATGGCCTTGTAGGGGATAAATTTTGTTCCCTAACTTTACGTATTGGTCTTCCATATTGATGTCTGCCTTTAGGTTATTTAGCATATCTAAGCCAAATAATCCATCAAATTCCCACGATAAATGTGAAACCAGGAATTTCCCTTCATAGGTACTGTCCTCTAATTCGAAAGTGACTGGTTGGGTACCTATTAACTCTATCTGTTTTCCAGACATATCATAGACGTTTGCTAAGGTTGTTGAAATTTCCGAGTTACTAATCCCTGGTTTGATTATCAAGACACTTGCTCCAGAATCTATGAGAAAGGTTCTATCCTTCCCTTCGATTCTGACGGTGACTAGTAACTCCCTGGTGGTAGTGTAGACCCTGAATATCCCTAGTTTCTCTGGGGTGCTGGGTTCGAGGATTGGGTCAGTGTCACCGAAATTGGTGTTTGGGTTCTCCCTCTTACGTGGGCATTCCCGGGAAACGTGTCCGGTCTGGTAGCAGACATAACACTCCCTGCTATTCTGACGAGGAGGTGGGTCTCTATTACTAGAATTCCCTCCCGGGTTGGGTCCTGAATTTCTTGGGGAACATGATTTCGAACTGGTGCCCGTTCATATCTAAGAGAACCAGTTCGCGTAAATCTATTTACTGGCCTATCCTGTTGGGCGGCATAGGTTCGACAATCGAATACCGTATGTCCTGGCTTAGCACAGTAGTTGCATATTATTGCCTCTCTGTACGGGATAGCTGACCTGTTCCCTGAGGGGTCTTGGGATGGACTATCCCGTGGGGGAGGGTAGTTATTATGTCCCTCGGGTTTTGACCCTAAATCGACATCGTGTTGGTATTTATGCGCCTCAGCGTCTTGGGCGCCCGTTTCCTCTATGTCCACGTCTTCCCATTTTAGTGCTATCTGCACCGCTTCTTCTAAGGTGGCAGGGGAAGATAATTTGAGATATCTTCGCATTCGCCCATTTATTCCTCTAAGGAAAGCTAGTAATGTCCTACTTTCAGCCTCTTCTATTACCGTTGCCTGAGCCACTGGACCTGATTTATGGGGTGTTGATAAACGTCCTAAATGCATACATCTATCGGCAAATCGCCGAACCGGTTCTTCCTCTCCTTGTTTTACTTCGGCTAACTTTCTGACGTATCTCTCGGGGTCGCTGGTGGAGTACCGTTCCTTGAGTTGTCTAGCCAAGGTATCGTAATCCGCGTGTAGCAATCTTGCATCGGCTTCTAAAAAGGCCCTAGCATCCCCTGTTAATTTTGTTTTCAACATCATAACTTTTATTTCATTTGTCCATCGATTAATAGTGCCCAACGTATGTACCATATCTAAGAAAGCTTCTATCGACATGCTCGGGGAAATTCCGTCCCATGGGGGAATCTGGTCTATTAGTGCCGCTCCACTAGCTGATTATACTTTTTCAATCACATAATTAAATTATTTTAGCATAAAAATATTTTTTGAATGTTTACGAACTATGAATCTGAACCATAAATATAATTTTTTTAAGCACTGTGAATTATACTAATAATATTACCAAGGGTTTTATAAATTAACATGAACACACAGGACTGTTCTTCATAATTATCTTCTTCTTCTTCTTCTTCCTTCCAAGTATTAGGCCAAGGCCTGTTACAATCCTATAGAAAATTTTCCCTCCAGTATTTCATAGGAGGGCCCAGTGATCTTCGTCCTCTTGGTATATAATTATAAACAGCTTGGGGATCCGATTTGAACTCATTCTTTCAAGATGGTGTTTCCATTTTAGTTGGTACTGTTTAATGTATTCCAAAATTGGCGTAGTCTTCAATTCTTTTAAGATATCGGTGTTCCTTTTCCGATCCCATCTGGTGTAACCCGCTGTTCTGCGCATGAATCTCATTTCACAAGCCGTTATTCTGCTTTCATGTTGTCTTTTTAGTGTCCTTCACTACCATAGGTCAACACTGGTCTAGCCAAAGTGTTATATAAACGTAATCTGGTGTTTTTTTTTGTACAAGGGATGGTTTCATAACTTGATTAATAATTTCCAAACTTTTATTATAACTAGTAATTTTTTCAGGGATATCCTTTTCATCCCAGATAGAGAGATAATATCCAAGATATTTAAATTGATTAGATCTTATTACGACCCTTATAGGATCAGTAATACGGTAGCGAGAGGAGCGTAAAAAGGGCATTGATTTTTTTATGTAAATCGTATTCTATGCTGTTAAAGTATTAAGGCAATGATGTTGGAGAATCGTTTATCTGCTGTCCCCAGTCTGCCTGTAGAACACGTCAGCTGTTATCAAGGCTAGGGATCTTTCAAGGTCTGCTTTATTTTAGTGAAGGAATGTTTGTACCGTTATAAATACCACACATAAACCAACAATACCAACTTTTATTTCATAAAAGATATATATATGAACACTCACTGAAATAATGAAACATAAAATTACTCGAAATTATAATCTTTTATACTAAGAAACATTAATATTTCATGACGCGAATTTACTTATAGAGCTACGTTAAACCATGAGAGAACTCATAAGTGAGTGTCGTATTTCGTTTTAAAGCTGAAGTCTTTCCTTCGACTCTTTATCATAGACTATCCTAAACTACTTCAAGCTAAAGTTTTATTCAAATATTTCAAATTGATTTTATTCAAATATTTAAAGTTATGTTCAACTAATTTCAAGTTATTTTATTTAAATATTTAAAGTTATTTTCAATTAATTTCAAATTACTTTGATCTCAACCTGGAACTTTAATAATTACAAATATACTCACACAACCCGAGTTTTGAATTCATGTCCGTCTCTGAGCGTTCCCAAAAGCTGCCTTCGATCTGATTTTTGGACTCAAAATCGCGGTTATTTATTCCGATATTTTTCCCCTTCCAGCGCGAGCCCGTGGCGGTCATAGCCATTATTTCTTAATATGGGGTAATAATTTGGTTTTGTCAGGCGTAGATTATATAAGTTGTTTGTCTCCTTATATAATGTGTTATTCAAAAGGTGCTATATTTCTGGTATTTTCGTAATTCTGTCCTAATAGTTTGAAAAATATGTTTTTCCCAAGACCTGAGCTGTTTCTGCAACTTCCAGATCTTTTCATATTTCATTAATTTTTTCCCTGTTTTTTATCTCTTAAAACTTTTCCCTAAATTCGGTTATGGCTTTTATTAGAGTTTCCAACGTTGATTATTTTTCCTCTACCGTCCGGTATAAAACATAAGTATATATCGCCTCTGCTTCCATCTGTTTTGCCATTTTTTTATGATATCTGTACTTAGGCCCTATTGTATTTATAACAGATCTCTCTAAAATTTTATTCTGGAGACAGATTTTACTTTGTATGGGGTCCTTCCCCTTCATATTTATAAGAGCAGGAAATAACAAGTTAATTGGAATCTACCTATTACTTAAAATGAAACTACTGTAATTCCTTAAAATTGTTGGAGGAGAGTAAAATGGTCACATAGCAGAGGGAGCATGATACAAGAAAAAGATGTACACTACGTGACAGTGTAAACAGATAAAAAATGTGAATTTTGAATTGACCTAATTGAGTGTTAATATAATAAATTTGGAAATTTTTTACATTATGACATTTTCTTAATAAGAATTCTTACTATATTAAATTAATGTTGGGAAGTAAACATTATGAGGTATAATCATTCAAATTCACCTCATAGGATTCATGCTTCCATGATATCGCGATTTCAAACACAGTCATGTTCATCTTCAGCCATAACTCCGAATGACAAAATCCCTCGGCCGTCAACTGTTCTATTGCCGCCATCTTCAGTGCTGCCATCTATGGTTGAATTTATGAACTTCGAAATCAAAGTAATTTCGTTAGGGATATCAAAATTCATTGATCTATCTTTGTTTTTCTGAATGTATATTTTTTCCCAAACTGTCAATTCCAAAGGTTTCTCTACTTGTTTTAAAAGTTTAGCTTCTCTTCCAATTTTACGATGTTCTAATAAACTATGTGCAGCAATTGCAGATTTTTCAATTTCACAATTTTTAATATTTCTGAAATGTTGTTTTGTCCGAATTTCCAAATTCCTTTTTGTTTTTCCTATATAAACTTTATTGCAATCTTCACAACTTATTTGATAAATTCCAGATTTCTTACTGTCTGGAACATTGACTTTTTTATTGGTACTTAGAAGATTACCCAGACTAAATTTATTTATTGGTGCCAAAGAAATGTTGTATTTGTCAAAATTTTTTTGAAATTTCCTATGCATTTCAGGACGGTAAGTAATTTTCTTGTATTTTTTCTTTTCTTTGCAATTTTGTACAGTAGTATATTCATTAAGTCTTTCTTTGTGTTTGAATTTCTTCAACTTATTTATAATTAATTCTTTATCAAAACCATTTAATCTAGCAGTGTTTAAGATATGTTTATACTCTTTGTTGAAATTTTCTTCGTTTAATGGTACATTTGTCAATCTGTAAATTAAACTATTGAATATTGCATGCTTATGAGCAATGTGATTGAAGCCTGATGATTTAATGTAATTATCTGTATGAGTTCCTTTCCTAAATATATCAAATTCAATTTTGAGTGTTCATTCCTAATTAAACATAAATCCAAAAATGGAATTTTGTTTTCTTTTTCTAATTCACTAACTGTCTTACTAATTAAAATCTCTTATATTGGCTTTCAGCAGTTTAGTTATACAATGTATAAGCCTTATGTAGATCATGTATAATTTCCTTACTAATAAGCGTTGTGCAGGAGCTATATAACAATACAACCGTTACACACAATATGTCACATATTCGTCATCATTATGACGTCAGAACATATTACGTGCAGTTTGTAACAGAAAGAAAACAACATCAACTAGTGATTAATTGTGTAAGAAATGAGTATGGATAAGAATAGAGAGTGATTCCCTAATTGGGGAGGTACGGAAAAAATAAGTGTGTTTTAGTTTATATACATTTTCCTTCAAGCTATGTCAAATATATCGTAGAATTAGTTTCACAGATAATGTGCTGCCATCTAACGTCAAGAATTTCGAACAATTCTTGGAAGCTAATAAGTTTTTCCCATTACTTATGAATTATATGTAGTATTTTAAGATGCGTTAGAAAACGTTCAAAATAGTAGGAAATGTTACCGACAACAGAATAACGCTTTAAGCGAAAAAAAAATTGCAGACCGATCAGGAATTGAACCTACGATCTCACGGACCGTAGTCAGAAGCTCTAACCACAAGACTATCAAGCTAACATACAACGTGCTGCAATAATAGTACCTCTATAATTAAATACATTTTTTTATCGGCATGTGTATTACGTATTAATGATGCAAGAACGTCTTGTTAAAATAATATTATCAAGCATTTAAACTACATTCAGGTTAATCTTGTCTACAGCAACTATTTTAGAACATATTCTTTTGTGAATCAACGTTCAACTTTAAAATATTATTAGGCCTAATCGAGAATGAGTGTAACAAAAGGCATTTTATGATGTCTTTATTTTCCTACCCAGAGCTTTATAAATATTATTTATGTCCTGTGCATCCATCAAACAGTCAAAGTTTTGCATTTTGCATTAAATTTAAGGAAATATTCATCAATATCATAAGAAAACAATCAATTGATATGAAAGTCCGACATTTTTTCTAGTTATACAATCCTTAAACAAGGCTGGGGGCATGTATAACGATTCCCATGTAAAGTTGTACATCTCTTACACACTGAGCAGCTAATACAGTGTTTATTAGTAAGAATTTTCAACTGTAATGTGTATAAACCTTGTATAAAAGTTATATATCGTTTATTAGTAAGAGGGTAACACTCACAAAATGGTATTTGAGAAAATAATTTAAACTTTGATTCCCGATTTGTCTTGTCACCATGGTCAATAATGTACAACAGGCTTCCTTTGTGTGAAATTAAGTATATTTTGCATACATGAAAGTATATTTCAGGAATGATTTTTGAGTCTTTGTCCTGTATGCCAAGTCTCAATAAAGCTGATGTTAAAACTTCAAAGAATATCGCCAGTTGAAAACGAAAACAAGGAAATTACCACCAATAAACTGTACATTGTTGGCAAGCATGTTCATTTCTTTCGAAATCTTCCTTTCAGGAAATGGTTTAGGCCAGATTGCTTTATTGACCAGTTGAGATTTAAAAGTTCAGATGTCACTGTTGTGCAAAAATGCAAAATAGGGATTCTCGCTTTCTATGAAAACAAGATTTTCATTTGATAAAAACATGACAATAAAATAGAAACTTGTCATTTTAATTATAATATATGCACCCATATGCACATATTAGTGAAATATGTGCTAATCCCTTGAATATGCATTTATATGCACTATAAAATTTTGCCAATTGATTCCAAATGACATGGAAACACATTTTCCTCCTCCATGCATATGTTTATCTTTGAAGGAATAAAACATGTAAATATGCACAAATCCACCCTCTACTAATAACATACATCAAACCAAAAGAATAAAAATATATTAGGATGATTTAGTTCAGTTATTTTTTATCAGATTATATCAGTTTAAAGCTATACTTCCAGGTTGGTAAAATGAAGGTAGTAGTAGCATTAGGCCTACTCCAAATATCTCAAATTTACTTACCTAAAATTTTATGCATTCCCATTCACTGTATACACCAATAGGATTTGATCTTGACAGCCTCATTTATTCTGTGAAAGAAACATTGATGAATAAGTACACATATTACAGACTAAGAAATACAAATTCATGTGAATTATAAACAAGTTTTGGAAAAACTGCACTTGAACTAGCGTGAAATATTTTCAAAGTTCTATATAACAGCAGTGCGCATGCGCCAGAATATATAGAGCCAGCGACAACCCACAATCGAACCACATATCGATTATTATCCGTCGCTATGAAATTTAAATGACCAATATTTGCAATAAATCCCCAAATCAATGTTAAAAACATATATTAATAATATTAAAATTACCAAATGGGAAAAAGTCGGTTTTATGTCTCTCAGGAATTCTTCTAAGTTCCACAGAATCGCAGCGCGCATGCGCGAGTTTCTGTAATGGTTAATATAGACTCCGGTAGTCGGCGTTACCAACTTTGGGAATAAATTTCCAAATGCAAAAAAAAAATGGATGTTAACTAACTTGCCATTTTCTAACTAAAGAAAACAATTTACATGCATATTATTTCTTCCCAAATGCTTAAAAATGGACGTAAACCAACTTCCCATTTCCTAACGTAACAAAGCAATTTACATGTGTACTATTTAATGAACTATAAACTAATTTTACGTACACTAACACTAAATATAGTTTTAAATTATTTACAAATGGTGGCAACGTTGGAACAACATGGGAAAGTAGCAAGGAAGTAATGTATCCACGATCATGTTTTACGTAAATATATAAATATAAAATATTGTGAAGAAAGCTTGAAGATCATTGCAAAATGTTTAAAACAGTACAGAACTTGTTTAGTACATCAGTGGCATAAGAATGTAAGTGTAGAAATGTGAGAGACATAAAACCGACCACATCCACCAAATGTTTATTAAAAATTCCCTAATGCTGATCGAACCAACGATAATCCAAAACAGCGATAGAAAAATCATAGACTAAGTAATGTACTCTGTGGAGAAAATAGCAGTTAGCATCACAATATTGTCTAACAGTGTCGTAATATTGTAATTTGCATATTTAAATGAATACTTCAAAATTGTCTAATAATGCTATAAAATTGTTTGAAAAAGTTCAAAATATTAAATATTGTTAGTAAATACAAAAGAAGAGCTACAGTCTAGAACAATATAACTGAAAAATCAAGCGCTAGTAGAAGTGCAGTTGAGCCCAAGTTTTTCTTTAAAGAGGTATTCTAAATCAGACGTAAGGATTATGTCATGATGCAAACAAAACATACGGAATGCAATTTACATAATTCACAGTTAGGCCTATTATTTGAAAACACGATTTTGAAAAGTAAACCATATTTTTGAGAAAAAATATGCCATATGTAATAATTTACTTACCTTCCATCAGGATCTATACCTTCCATTAGCTGTATTTTCCAGCTCACTTTCTCCTTCAGATTGTAGAAAATTAATTAATTTAACAATTAACTTCGAAGCATTCATATTCAACCTCAAACTTCTCCTCGTACATAGCTGCACATAGAGAACTTCTTATGCATAACAATTTTACCGTTCGCTGTTCACTAACATTTCACTAATCATAATTTAAATTTAATTCGATTTTCCAACTCGATTTATTTCTACGTTTACAGCGATGTCGACCATAAAGAACCGATGTTGACCATAGAGAAATATAATAATAAAAGGAAGTGCGCACAATGTGCGTGTTTAGTTTTTGCATAACTGTGAGCGAGGTTGCTCTTTTTGTGCATGTCACAGTATGATATCTGTCATATGAACCACCGCACAACCTAACACAGTCTTCATTCTTGGCCTATCTAGTACGTTGTTTCCCTCTGTTTTTTCTGCGTAGAGTTTCATGCTCCTTTTTCAATTCCTATTCGTGGCACAACGTCCGCAGTCTTAGTTCTTATTTTATCTGGATTTCCATAAACATCATGTAGCTCAATATTCATCTTGTCTGTTCGTCTCTCTTTCCTAAGAACATTATTCCCAATTAACCTCATCTGTGCAGTAAAAGTATACCACACACCAAGTTAAGACCATAGAGAACGAAGACTGTGTTTGTCCATTCTGTCTTATGACATCGTCGAGTGTACATCGTCTCTTTAGTAGCAGTAGTACTGTGACGTCAAAGGCCTATATCTGTCACACTGCGCAACAGTATCATCACTTGTTCGCCGCATATTTAAAACTTAAAAACAACACGAAGTAGTGGTCTACAAGCGTAAAAACAACAAACTGCTGGCTTCGGCCGGCAGCTTCACGCCAAGAAAACTAACTAGTGTTGGTGTAGTAGAAAGTGTTGTGTTACTGTGCGCATATAATCGGGTGGGGCTCCTGGTAGCCAGATTGCAAGCAAGTGATCACGCTTGTAGTGATACCCGTGTTATTAGTGTCTTATTGTTTGTGGGTTTAGTGCCTGCATTAATCACTTAAGGTAAGTGTTTATGCTAAGCCTATATTTACTGGTGTCAGTGTTTAGCTTTTAGTGCTTAAAGTGCATTGGACTAAGACTTGGGCGTTGGCTCAAGCACCATGGCAAGCACAAGTGGTAGTGATGACATGGAAGTGGCAGAAATATCAACGCAACGTGCACTTGACATGTGGGAAAGTTCTGTAATGCACTTCGAAAAATATGTAGATGATCATAAGTTCAAATCTGATAGCAAATACTTTAAAGTAGCAGCCCAAATCAAAGGCTACTTTTATATTATCATAAACTATTTGCAAACTTTCCCAGATTATGAGTGCACTAGTTCTGCAGTGGATCTTACCAACATGTATTTCGACAAACTCGGTAGCATATCCCAATGTAAAGACCTTTCTAAAAAAATTTCTGGCTTCCTAACCACTCTAAAATCTGCCGTCTTAGATGTGCAAGCGGCATGTTTCCTATCACAGTGTGATGAAAATGAATGTAATAAAGCTGATAAAACAGAAACTGAGCATAAAAAACGGCGAACAGAACAAAAAAATGCAACTGAGTTCGTCGAAACGCATGGAACCTAAACTGACCCAGGCATCGGCGGTACCACTTCAAAATAAATACGAAATACTATCTACGATACCTGAAACCGCTGAGATGCCTACTGAAATTGCAGGACCATCTCGCACAACTAATGCCCCTACGAGACCACCTCGAACCGGGACTTTAGGCGACTATCTACCTACAACGTTGACTTCACAGGCTCCTCAGATTATTGAAGACAAAGCACCTCGCCCACCTCGTCCACCACCGCTTACGGTCATGGGTCATGGTGATTTATTCAAAATTAGTAAAGAACTTAAACCTAAATTTAAAGGAGACCTAAAGGTAGTAAATACGCCTGAAGGCCTGCGGTACTATGCTGCAAATGTGGATGACTTTAAACTTCTAAATTTTTCAAGTCTATAGGGAGACAATATTATACATATCAGATGAAAAGTGAGCTTCCACTACGTGTAGTACTGAAAAGACTACCACGTACCGTACCTATTGAAGAGATCAAAGAGGAAATCCTATCCTTAGGATATCCATTAACAAACATAAGACAACTCTCTAAAAAAGAAGGAGACAATTCAGTACTTCTACCAATCTTCATCCTTGAATTAGAAAATACTGACAAGGGTAAAGAAATTTACAATCTAACCCGTCTTTTGTTCGCGGTGGTCTCCGTTGAATCCTACAGACCGCGTTCTGGCCTTAAGCAATGCTATAATTGCCAGAAATTTAACCATACGTTTTCAGGATGTTCCCTTATACCGCGTTGTGTGATATGTGCTAAAGAGCACAATCACAAAAACTGTCCAGTTAAAGAAGAAGCTCTTGTAGACAAAACTAAATTGCTGTGTGCCAATTGTGGCCAAATGGGACATCCTGCATCGTATAGGAAATGTCCATCCTACGAAGCTGCTCAAGGAGCTTTCCTTAGAAATAGGCAGCCGCCTACTCCCAAACCTAATGTGCCCTAACCTCGCACTTTTACTGCACGGAAGACTGATTCTTCCATCTCTTTCAGTTCTATTGTTGCCCCTACTACCTTTTCACTCCCTACAGCTGGTCCAAGCATTGCTAGAGGTCAGAACCGGACTGAGGCACAACCCATTGCAGGACACGCTCAGAAGATGCTCCATGACATACAACCATTATTGGCTGGACTGTCGTCTCCCATGGAACGTTTTCAGTTTGTGACCAATCTGATGAAACTATGTTACGGTAACGATGGCTAGCTTCACAAGCGGAAGCTATCTTAACGTCATGGCATTCAATGCCAATGGTGTACTACGACAGCTAGATGAACTCAAAACATTTTTACAAGAAAGAGATATTGACATTCTTCTGCTCAATGAAACGCATCTAAAGGCAACTGATAAATTCAAAATTCCTTACTACATTATATACCGTAATGACCGATTACACGGTCCCCTTGGTGGCACTGCCGTTTGCATAAAACGAACCATTGGCCACAGAGTGGTCTCAATTCCCAGGCTTCAATTTATTGAAGCCTCTGGCATTACTCTTCCTATATCACCTCGCGAAGAAATATTTATAGCTGCAGTTTACAAATCTCCAACCAGATTATTGACGAGACACGACCTAACTACTCTTACTTCTATCTCCCCCAATTTTCTAATTGCGGGGGACTTAAATTCCAAACATCATTTCTGGCGGTGTCGTGTCCAAAATACATCTGGTATCACTCTTCACCGCTTCTGCCAATTCAATAACATAGAAATCCATGCCCCCAGGGGAACACACCTTCTTCAGACACTTTGTAAATGTTATCCAGTCTGATATACTGGATATCGCTCTAACGAAGAATGTCCCTATCTCACCATACATCACTACTGTTACAGACTCACTAGACTCGGATCACACTCCAATATTATTCAAAATATCACCGTCCTTTTTACTTAATACACCTTTTAATATACAACATTCTCACATCGACTGGCTGAATTATACTAACATGCTCCATCAATGGATAGAGCCTACACTATCAGTCCAGTCCACTGAACAGTTAGAACTCGCCGTACAAAATTTTGAGGCATCCCTTAAAACAGCTTTAACACTTTCTACAACGAAAACAGACTACCCATCGCAAACAAAATACATAGATCCCACACTTCTAACTTACTTACGAGAAAAGCGTAGATATCTACAACTTTATCGTGATTTTGGCTCTCTTCAACATCGACAACACTACAATCGATATCAACATCTGGTTAGGAATAGACTGCGAGAATTAAGAAATGCTGACTGGGATAAAACTCTTCGGGATGTCTCAGCAAGAAAAACCCAACCGTGGGGCATCATTAAAAGAATAAAACGGAGTCGAGCACCTACTCCTCCCTCTGCCCACTGCTCTAACGGAGTCTGGGCTTATCACCCTCGTGATAAAGCCCAACTCATAGCAGAAAATCTCGCAGATCGATTCCAACCACATGTACTCACAACACCAGTTCATGAAGCTGAGGTACACCAAGTTGTAAGTACTTTTCTTGAAGCTCCTACTCCACAGGTCCTTCCTGACATATATTTTTCGGAATTGAAAAATATTGTCAGAAATCTTCCGAATGAACGAGCCCCAGGTCCTGATCGCATAACAAATCTTGCAGTCAAACACCTGCCTGTTAGGGCACTTCTACTTTTCCTGCAAATAGTGAAGCTTTGTTTCAGCTTCCATTACTTCCCTGAAGTGTGGAAGCGGGCCAAGGTTATAACCATTCCCAAATCCGGCACCTTCCAACCCAGACAATCTGCGGCCAATCAGTCTTCTGCCTGTACTCAGCAAAATAATGGAGAAACTCATTTTGGCTCGTCTAAAATCTGAAATTTCAGAGAGGAATATTATACCTCACCATCAATTTGGATTTAGAAATTCTCACAGCACTTCGCTGCAGTTAGCTAGACTGGTCGACCGAATTGTCACGGGTTTCAACTCCAAGAAGAGCACTTTGGCCGTATTCCTTGACGTTGAGAAAGCTTTCGATACGACTTGGATATATGGATTACTTTTCAAATTAATAAAATTTAACATTTCAGCTTCACTTGTTAAACTTATCGCTAAATACCTCACTAACCGGCAATTTTATGTGTCGGTTAGTGGGTATAAATCCGACTGGAAGCCCCTAAAGGCGGGAGTCCCTCAGGGAGCAGTACTTTCACCCATTCTTTACACTATATACGTAGCAGATTTTCCTTCTTTCCCTTATATTCACACTGCTACATTTGCAGACGATACCTGCATATTCTACCAATCCTCTTTCCGAGCCCTACGTTACCGTGTCCACGTCCTACAAAATGCCCTAAATTCCATACATTCCTGGTTCCGTCTGTGGAACATCAAATTAAATGTGAGTAAAACCCAAGCGATTTTATTCACCAAAACCCACAGACGGCCTCCTATCAGACTGACCCTAGGGACTCAACTTCTCCGCCTTGGGACTTCTGTGAAATATCTTGGGGTCCATCTGGACTCCAAGCTTACTTTCCAAATTCATGTTCGGCAAATCTCTCAAAAAGCTCATGCTGCATTAGCAATATTATATCCATTTTTCAAGTCGGCCACGCTGTCATCGCGGATCAAGCTTCACTTATATCGAGCTGTTATCCGCAGCATGTTGCTGTATGGTTGTGAAGCCTGGAGTATCCTCGCTGCTAGACACAAAAAGAAAGTCCAGGTCATTCAGAATAAATGTCTAAAAATTATTTTTTCGGCACCTCTATACACGAGGATCACAGAGCTTCACGATCTAGCACAGATGCCATATATTGGTGACACAATTGAACAACAAGTTAACAACATGTATGGCTTGATTATAAATCATACAAATCCAATTGTGCGCAATATAGGGCATGTGCTTCAGCGACGTACTGTTCACCGTAATATATTCATCAGACACCCCAATTGAGATGGTCTAAGCATTCAAGGTGTGCTCGAACCAGAGCAGCGTGGCTCATTCTGTGTCGTCGGCTTTCGGACTCTCTGCTTGTCGGCGGCGCGGATTACGACGCCCTGCTCTGGGGAGACCACACCGAATACTCACTTTAATTCATGTCATCACGGCTAAACACCTACGCCGCTAAATATGCAGGGCTAAGACACTGAACCCCAAAGCGATAGCCACTAGCAGTTTGCTGCCAAGGAGCCACAACTAGTTCTAGTATGCAGCATAGTGGGCAATGCTGGACATTGCCAACCCTTAGTTAGTTACTGTGTTTGTGGGTAGTGCGGTGGTTCATGTGACAGATATCATACAGTGACATGCTCAAAAAGAGCTACCTCGCTCACAGAGTTTAGCAAAAACTAAATATGCACATTGTGCGCACTTCCATCATTATTATTATTATCTCTTATTCCGAATTACAATAATCACAAATAGGAATGAGATGTACAACGAAATTAAACATAGGCTCAATTCTAGAAATGCGTGCATATTATGCATTACAGAGACTCTTGATGTCCCAACTCCTTTCAAAAAACGTCAAACTAAAATTATAACTAAAAATATATAAAACTATTATATGGATGCGAAACATGGATTCTTACTTTAAGGGAGGAAAGGAGATTACAAGTATTTGAGAATGAAGTTCTTAGGAAACGTTTTGGATCAAAGAGACAGACGGGTGAATGGAGAAGACTTCATAATAGTGAACTACATGGTCTTCATAGGAAGCTAGATACAATAACAACAGTTAAGTCTCGTAGATTGCGATGGGCAGGACATGTGGCACGAATGGGGAAGGAAAGGCGTACGTTAAAGCTTCTTGTAGGAAAACCAGAGGGAAAACGCCCAGTTGGTGCGTGGACCAAGAATGAGGTAGGAGAATAACATTAACTATGATTTGAGGGAAGTAGATTATACAGGGAATGATTGGAAAACATTAGCTCAGGATAGGGATATATGGAGAGCATATGTCCATGCGGCCATGAACCTACTGGTTCGATAGTTCCTGTGAGTTAGTTACATACATTATTCCCAATTACCGGTACTCGTTATATTTTATTTTTTCTTAAAGAAAACGTCCATTTTTCACATTCATGAAATATAATTAAGGGAATAACCGTTTTATATATTTTAGAGAGAAGTCGGGATGTAATGGGCAATAGCATAGAGCCAGTGATTAAATCCTTTTATCACTTCATTCCTGTTTATAATTATTATTCTTCCTAGATATTTGAAATCAGCCACTTCTTCAAAATTGTCCTTATTTTCTTCATTTTCATTATATAATGTATTTGTGCGTGTGACCATATATTTAATTTTATATAAATTAATAAATTTTATCAAAACTTTATTTTATTTCTTATCGCTTGGGATTAAAGAGAGACGAGCTGACAGGTGAATGGAGAAAATAAGATGACGGTCAATCGAGTTATCCTTATGAGAAATCAAATATAATGCAGATGGGAAAGATACTTATCTTTTTGTTTACTATTTATTTGTTTATTTAGCGTGGTGAAGTTAAGGTTACGTGGCCATCCCTTCCATTCTTCATTTGAGATTCCCCTCCCCCAAAAAGAGAGATGAACAGACATGTGAATGGAAAAAGAATTACACAACAGTGAGCTACAAGATTTTTATGGGAAATCAGACATAATAAGAACATTTAGGCAGGACATGTGGCATGAATGGGAAATGAAAGAAGACAAGAAATGTTATTATAGGAAGTGCCCAGTAGGTAGATCAACAATGAGATTAACATTAACATGATTTGAGGGAGGTAAATTATTAGAGGGAATATATTAGCTCAGCATCAGATTATGTCCACGCGATCATGTTTGAAAGATGATTAGTTATTTAAAGTACTTGAGTTAGAAATTTCTCTGCTTTGTTAAGTGTAAATTCCAGTTAAAAATGATAAAAAAATTCGACCGGGCCAGGGATGAAGTCACTTACGTTGAAGGTCTGTGTTATCAAGGGCCATGCCTGACACACTATAATGGGGGCAGATGATATGAAAGAAATGGATGAGAATGAGTGTAGATAGGTGGTGAAATTAAAATTGTGGCAGGGTAAAACGGGAGAAACTCTGAGAAAAACTTCAAAAGACACCGTTTCGTCCACCATGAAGTTAAACCCCAGCGGTACCATATGTTTATTCTTATTAATTTTATTGCTTTTAATTTAATTTGTCTTAGTGGATAAAATCAGTTATTTCACATCAATGGCGTGTATTCAACCGGAGAACTGCTGGGGTAATAATTAATACATTCATAACTTTGAATAGAATAAAATAATACATTTACCAAATCAGGCGTGAACTGAAATTTCCCGCCGCACCAGCGTATTCATCTCCTGTTTATCCGCACTGACTTACGTTAGAGATGAATTAACGCAAGCTCTTATCTTATATTTCAATAGACCAGCGATAATCCACAGTAGACAAACATTTTTGTCTCAAGCCATCGAGCTTTTTTATTGATTACAAGCTAGCTGGTCCTGCATAATTCAGAATTCGAGAAACAAATCTACAAGTTGACCGATAACTATGAAACATGAAGTTTCGAGCTAGTGATTCTGATATTCACCGGTATTGGCTAAAATGAGACATTAAAAATGTGATTGGCTGATTTGAGAAGTGAAATAAAAGAAATATCATGTTTCAAATTCGTATTTCATTTATGAAATATTTCATTTTACAGAACACAAAGAAACAATATAAAATCAAATTATATGCTAAGCTTCGTCAGCTATAGCAACCTATTAATTTAAGAAGCTTTATTTATATTATCTAACCGAATAACAACAATTAGGCCCAAATGAATATGAACGTGTATACATTTTTTTTGTGGAAACCATAAGTTGAAATAATTTAGTATTGGCAATGAGTTTATTTAAGTGCGCTATTAATTTGTTCTCACGTGTTTTAGTTAGTGTTACTGATAATAATGTGATTTGCCAATTACTGAAAATGAATGTAATTTATAATATACACAATAACTCATGCACACTTTCTACAATATCTCGTACAACAAGGTAAGCCAACTCTAGATTTACCGGATATAATATATATGAGATGCACAAAGAAATTAAACATAGGCTCAATTCTGGAAATGCGTGTTATTATGCATTACAGAGACGCTTGACTTCCCAACTCCTTTAAAAAAACGTAAAAATGAAAATACATAAAACTATTATTCTACCATTTATATTATATGGTTGCGAAATACGGACTCTTACTTTAAGGGAGGAAAGGAGATTACGAGTATTTGACAATAAAGTTCTTAGGAATTTTTTTGCACTAAAGAGAGATGAACAGACAGGAGAATGGAGAATACTTACATAACAGTTAAGTCTCGTAGATTGCGATGGGCACGACATGTGGCATGAATGGGGAATAAGAGACGTGTATGGAAGCTTCTTGTAGGAAAACCAGAGGGAAAACGCCTAGTTGGTAGACCAAAAATGATGTGGGAGAATAATATTAACTATGATCTGAGGGAAGTAGATTGTACAGGGAATGATTGGAAAACATTAGCTCAGGATAGGGATTTATTGAGAGCCTATGTCCGCGCGGCCACGAAACTACGGTTTCGATAGTGCCATTGAGTTATATATATATATATATATATATATATATATATATGTCCACCACTGTGATCTCGAGGTAGCGTGCTGCCTTGTCACGCAGTGGGCCGGGTTCGATTCCCGGTCGGGACAGGCTCCTGGGTGAGGTATTTTTCGGGGTTTTTCCTCACCTGTAAGACAAATGTCAGGAAAACTTTAAGACCCAAACGGTTCCCAAAATCATATGGCCATCATCATCATCATCATTCTTATCATTATCATCATCCTTCATCGGTGTGGAAAGCTACTCACCTACAATTCCCTAGTAAAGTTGCAAGACCTGCCCTCGGGCAGAATTACTATGGATGGATATAAATATATATATATATATATATATAATATATATATATAAGGCATTATACTTTTTCGGCGAATGAGAATTCATGGTTATCTGGCAGTAAACAATTTTATGCATTATTTTGTTGGAATTATTTGGCCAAGACAGAAATATTAGTTGAACGTAAACCAGGTTCGTTATTAGGGAAGATTAACAAAAGCAGCAATTTCCCACGATGAAACTATTTGCCATATGGCCGGATGATTTTCGGGCATCTTTGGGCCCTAAGCATCCTGACATTTGTCTTGCGACTTACATATGAGGAAAAACTCCAAAAAACCTCACCCAGGAGCCTAACCCGACCGGGAGTCGAACCCGGGCCCGCTGCTTGACAAGGTGGCACGCTACCTCGAGACCACAGCGGTGGACAAAGGAAATAATACAACTAAAAAATATATCACAAAGAATCAGTGATTGTACGAATGAACGAAATATGTAGCGGGTGCCGAGACACCCTAGGCAATATAGGTTCTTACGTATCTTTGCCCTCTTTACCCATTAAGAGTCAGTATGGCTAGGTTGGAATTACGATGGCTGCGTATCCTGCTTCCTAGTAGTTCCACCGGAGGGATCCATCATCTCTTCGAGAAGCTGGCAACAAATAGAACCTCGTCGAAAGAAGAACACTACGCAGAAATGCAAGACCGGGAAGGATTCGTCCACCCGCCGGCACGTCGCACAGCCAAGAAAAACAAATACTACAATAAACAAAGAACACCATTTGAAACAAGAAATCTCTTTGAGCATCTGAACGCAGAAGAGGCAGAAACTCCACCTCCCATAGTGGTATACTCCAAGGACATCACGCCAATAAAACTGGAAAGCATCACCGCAGGAAAAAAGGAAGAAGTACATATGAAGTACAACCAAGGCGTACTCACCATTAGGACCTCAACAAAAGCGGCCTACAGGCGAGCTTACAAGGAGCTCAAAAAATCCGAGACTCAGTTTTACACCCACGGCTATGGCAGGCCTCCCATCTTCAAACTAGTCATGAAGGGACTTCCCAAGTCCATCTCGGCACAAGAAATTTGTGACGAAATTGAAAACAGGAAACTGCCAATCAAAGAAGTAAGGAGTATAGAAAAACAAGTCTGGACAAATGGAGTAAAAAAGAAGATAGAGCTTCCTGTTTACATCCTAACATTCCACAAGACAACAGACCTCAAGGAAAAAATTGAAACCGATCTGAAAGAGCTTTTTAATATCCGCATCAGATTGGAAACCTACAGGAAACCTACAGGAGGCACCCAGTGCTTCAAGTGCCAAGGCTTCGGACATATTGCAGAATTCTGCTTCCGAGACACAAAATGCGTCAGGTGTTCCGGTAACCACAGAGTCTCCGACTGCACCCAGACGGAAGTTAAATGCTCCAACTGCAACGCAGATCATGCAGCAAGTCATCGAAAATGTCCCTTATTTCAGAAGTATCTGAAAATGAGACAAACACAAGGAACAAGCCAATCATCTACCACGAGGAAGACTGAAACCACTCCTAGAACACCTAGAAAGACAGAAGAAAACTTCCCTCCCTTGCCTTCTCAGAACCCAAAACCGGAGAATATTCTCCAATCCCTCCTTATTCTCCTTACCACCATCCTTCAAAACCCCAAAGTCCTTCAATCCACACTATCCTTCGTGAATTCTCAAGTTTCATCTAGAACATAGACTGCAAAATCCAGAAACTACAAGAAAAAACCTTTTAAGATCGACAAGCTTAAGCAGCTCTTCAAAGAAAACATCCACCTGAAGAAGAAACTGTTTAGAGGACTACTCTTCACAGCAAGCACACAACTACGCCGCCACCTTCACTACAAGCATATCAAGATATTGGGTCAAGACCTTCGTAAGGTCGGTACCAAATCCGAACCTGAAATAATTGCTCTAGTGTCGTAGTTTGTGGAGGACGATTCTGGTGAATGTAGGTTCATCAGTGCGCCGTGCTGGTTGCTGGAGCTCCATCCGCAAGCCGAGCTTGAAGGCTTGGTCGAGATCAAATTTAGATGATTTTAATTTGAATTCAATGTGCTGAAGATCCGAGGAGAAGTCGCTATTTCGAAATCAATTCCGAAAAAAGGCTCTTTTCAGGATGTGCTGACTAGCGAAATTTATAATTTGGAAAAATTATCAATTGTAGCCAAAGATGAAATAATATTTAGAATTTAAACTTTAAACAGGGAGTAATAATTTATTGGTAGAGTCTAAGGGACCACTCCGGCTATTGTCTTAGCGCTAGGGAAAACCACCGAAAACCCTAGCAGAGTAGCTTGAAGGTAATAAATAAGCCGAAAAGTCAACTGTCGCGGTGTTCCAGTTTTATTATGAAGTCGTCAGGACTTCTCGTAGACATTTTGTAGGTGTTCTCCGGTAGATTGAAGTCAATTTTAACTACAATCTGGTCTGGATATTTTCTAAGCTCTTTCTTGACCTGATCCGTTAGATCATTGAAGATTCGGGTGTTTAGTGTTTGTGTGCGTTTTTCTTTAGATTTCCAAAATGAGGAAGTCCCAGTTTGAGTCATCTTAGAATGAGACTGCTTGATTTTATTGGGAACTGAAATGTTCCTCGGCGACGTTAATAATATGGAGGAATGGCAGGTTTTCAGGAGCTTCTGTCTCAACTGGAACTACTGCTGTTTCCACCTGAGTGTTATTTACTACAGAGACTGTTTGCAGTCTTCAGTCGGCGAAATGGCTCGACTTTTACTTTAAAAAAGCATAGCTTTTTTAATTTCGTAGCCTCTTGGGCTTTGGGGCCGTCGACCAGGGTCGCCAGAAACATTGGCATTGGGTTCCAGAGGTCATATTAACCATCATCAAGACCTCGAACCCTTTTTCCTTCAGGCCCCCTTGGATCACTGCCAGATCAACGCTGGAATCGATGCCTTTAATGACGAATCGCAGAACTTGCGTTCGACTTTTCTTCATAATATCGCCTGTGAGGCAGGGGATATTATGTTGGGCCAACAGCTGCTGGTATTTTTTGAGAACTTGTGTTGAACCCAGTCTCACCCTAATGCTGGATCGACTTGGAGTGCAAGTGAATGCACGCGATCCGTTTTTGGCGAACTCCACGTTCGCAGCTGTCAATAATGACGTATACTCGCAGCAAATGATCAGGGCCGGAGGTCTGTTTACGCCGGGGCGCTGATCCGGAGTCCTCCCACCTCCCGACGCTCTGCCGTCAACTGCCGGAGAAGCAGCGGGAGAGGGGGGACTCTAGGCTTTTACGATTGCCGGCCGGTTTGCTTCAGACGCGGTTAGCTGGGATTTCTTCAGTGTAGTTATTACGCGTCCTACGCGCGACTGGGGGACGAAGATTCCTTCGTAGACGGCCGAAGCATAGTGCCTTTCCTGAAAAGGAAAGCCGTCAGACGATTTATTTCAAATTCACAGGCCATGCAGCTCTATACGCCGGCAGTCAATTGTAGGCGTTCTTCTCCGCGAAGGCGTTGACTTCCAGCCGGATGCTGGAAAGAATCCTCTGCTACGAGGGTGTCGCTCGTAGCGCTGGACCTCTCCGCTGGCTGAAGACCTTATCCTTCGCTGCTCTGCTGCAACTCCCGCAGATTTCAGTGCATAGATCAAAGGAATCCCTGGTCAGTGATTGAGTTGTGCTTTCACTTTTTAAATAGTTGGACGGGAAGGGTGCTTTCTATGCGTTTCAGTCACCGCGATTGTAAAAATATAACATCGAAACGTCGATAATAGCCAACACGAAATATGCAGAAACACGTCCTACCACGACTGCAATATGCTCACTATGCGGACAACGCTGTGAAAAATACCATATCAACAAATGCAGAAACAATAACAAATCGCTTAGTGACTATAGCAAAAACTAATGAATTAAACTCCTATGCACGTTAGTGCGCTTTCTAGTTATTATAATAGCCAACATAGCCATTTTGTAGCTATTTTCAGCAGTCGCTCGCATTCCACTTTATCTTCTTCTTGAGCATAGTTCTTGAGGTGCAGGTTACTGTGCACAGATTGAATAATAGTAGTAGACAGAAAAAATAGCATTCTAAAAACTACTAATTCTGTTATTTAAAAGGAGCATATGTCTAGTGAATGTTTCTATTTAAAGTACCGTCATTATATTTATATTGGTCAGATTGCTTTTGCTTCGGTGTTCGTGACGTTATAATCCATGACCACAGAGTATTAAACAATCCTCATCTGTGACATGACGTTGGACCTAATCTGTTTTTCAAATTTCAAGTTGAAGCAACCTGAAGCCATAGATGAAACATAGATCAAAGGACCAAAAGGAATTGGCAAGGTGGGCAAGGTATCATTTGTTTACTTTTTCCAGTTTTATATTTTTCTGGTATATATTGTCTGTGTCGGTTCCATGTCCTTTAATAATCGCTTATATGCAATTTTTTTTTCAAGCTGCTAAATCTTATTTTTGTTAAAGAGGATTTCGAGGATACATTTAAACTATTACAGAAACCGGTTGATTAATACGGTATCTAATTGGAATTATATATGATTTCAGCATATAGTTGGTTGGTGAAATACGGTCATGTAATTATTTTAAACTTAATTGGGAATACCATAATCGGAAAGAGTCGGTTATATGTCTCAGACGAATTCTTGTAAGTTCCACAGAATCGCAGTGCGCATGCGCGAGTTGCGGGAATTGCTGTAATGGTTAATATAGCCTCCAGTAGATGGCTCTGCAGTCGGCGTTACCAACATTGGGAATAAATTTCCAAATGCAAAAAACAAAATGGACGTTAACTAACTTGCCATTTTCTAACTAAAGAAAACAATTTACACACACATTATTTATTCCCAAATACTTAAAAAAATGGACCTAAACCAACTTCCCATTTCCTAATGTAACAAAGCAATTTACATGCATACTATTTAATGAACTATAACTAATTTTACGTACACTAACACTAAATATGGTTTGAAATTATTTTCAAATGGTGGCAACGTTGGAACAACATGGGAAAGTAGCAAGCAAGTAATTTATCCACGATCATGTTTTACATAAATATATAAATATAAAATATTGTAAAGAAAGCTTGAAGGTCATTGGAAAATGTTTAAAACAGTACAAAAGTGTTTACAAATGTTTAGTGCATCAGTGGCATAAGAGTAAGTGTAGAATTGTGAGAGACATAAAACCTACCACATCCCCATAATCTATCAACGTATATCAATAGGTTATATGCCGGTCACAATTCTACACTTACACTCTTATGCCATTGATGCACTAAACACTTGTAAACACGTTTTGTACTGTTTTAAACATTTTGCAAAGATCTTCAAGCGTTCTTTACAATATTGTATATTTATATATTTACGTAAAACATAATCGTGGATACATTACTTACTTGCTACTTTCCCATGTTGTTCCAACGTTGCCACCATTTGAAAATAATTTGAAACCATATTTAGTGTATTAGGGAAAAAGTCTGGTTTATGCCAGAGACAAAATCTTATAAGTTCCACAAAATGGCAGTGCGCATGCGCGAGTCGCAGGAGTTGCCGTAATGGTTAATATAGCCTCCGGTAGATGGGTCTGCAGTCGGCATTACCAACTTTGGGAGTAAATTTCTGGATGTGGTCGGTTTTATGTCTCTCACATTTCTACACTTACATTCTTATGCCACTGATGCACTAAACACTTGTAAACACTTTTGTACTGTTTTAAACATTTTGCAATGATCTTCAAGCTTTCTTGACAATATTTTATATTTATATATTTATGTAAAACATGATCGTGGATACATTACTTACTTGCTACTTTCCCATGTTGTTCCAACGTTGCCACCATTTGAAAATAATTGCAAACTATATTTAGTGTTAGTGTACGTAAAATTAGTTTATAGTTCAATAAATAGTACACATGTAAATTGCTTTGTTACGTTAGGAAATGGGAAGTTGGTTTACGTCCATTTTTAAGCATTTGGGAAGAAATAATATGCATGTAAATTGTTTTCTTTAGTTAGAAAATGGCAAGTTAACGTCCATTTTTTTTTTACATTTGGAAATTTATTCCCAAAGTTGGTAATGCCGACTGCAGAGCCATCTACCGGAGTCTATATTAAACATTACAGCAACTCGCGCATGCGCGCTGCGATTCTGTGGAACTTCGAAGAATTCCTGAGAGACATAAAACCGACTTTTTCCAAATTTCCAAATGCAAAAAAAAAAAAATGGACGTTAACTAACTTGCCATTTCCTAACTAAAGAAAACAATTTACATGCATATTATTTATTCCCAAATGTAAAAAAATTGGACGTAAACCAACTTCCCATTTCCTAACGTAACAAAACAATTTACATGCGTACTATTTAATGAACTATAAACTAATTTTACGTACACTAACACTAAATATGGTTTGAAATTATTTTCAAATGGTGGCAACGTTGGAACAACATGGAAAGTAGCAAGTAAATAATGTATCCCCGATCATGTTTTACGTAAATATAAAATATTGTAAAGAAAGCTTGAAGATCATTGCAAAATGTTTAATAAAACAGTACAAAACGTGTTTACAAATGTTTAGTGCATCAGTGACATAAGAATGTACGTGTAAAGTTGTGACGGGCATATAACCTACCTCACCCAAAATTAGTTTATAGTTTATTAAATAGTACGCATGTAAATTGTTTTGTTAGACTAGGAAATGGGAAGTTGGTTTACGTCCATTTTTTAAGCATTTGGGAATAAATAATGTGCATGTAAATTGTTTTCTTTAGTTAGGAAATGGCAAGTTAGTTTACGTCCATTTTTTTTTTTTGCATTTGGGAATCTATTCCCAAAGTTGGTAACACCGACTGCAGAGCAATCTACTGGAGGCTATATTAACCATTACAGCAACTTGCGCATGTGCACTGCGATTCTGTGGAACTTAGAAGAATTTGTGTCCGGCATATACCCGACTTTTTCCAATTTAAGTTCAATAGAATAGCATTCTGCGTGTGCAAACGTTTTTGGAATTGTTGTCAAATGGAACATCAGTGAAATCAGCATGACCAACCCTCGTAATTAATTTGCAAACATGTTTATAAGAGATGTATGTAACACTAATCGGCTGAGGTTCACTTTAAGATGTACACAATTTTCCATGACATTCTTATGCCACTGATGCACCAAACACTTTTCAACCATTTATAATAATGTTTTATACTATTTTAAACATTTAGGAACCATTTTATAAACATTTCTTACAATTTTTAAATATTTCTAAATTACGCGAATATTGTACATCGAGTTCTACAGGTGTGGAAATGCTTCATGGAACATCCGCTAGGAGACTCTCACGTCGCAGTTACCAACATTTGAAAATAATTCGAAACCATATTTAGTGTTAGTGAATGTAAAATTAGTTTATAGTTTGTTAAATAATATGCATGTAAATTGTTTTGTTAGGTTAGGAAATGGGAAGTTGGTTTACGTCCATTTTTTTTGTATTTGGAAATAAATAATATGCATGTAAATTGTTATCTTTGGTTAGGAAATGGCAAGTTAGTTTACATCCATTTTTTAATATATTCATATATATATATATATACATATATATATACTATATATACATCCATATTAATTCTGCCCAAAGGCAGGTCCTTCACAGCAATCATAGCATTTGTATGCTATGCTTGCAGCTTTCCTAGGGAATTGTAGGTGTGGTAGCTTCCCATTGCTTTTCACACCGGTGAAGGATGATGATGATGATGGCCATATGATTTCAGGGACCGTTTGGGCCTTAAAGTTTTCCTGACATTTGTCTTACAGGTGAGGAAAAACCCCAATAAAAACCTCACCCAGAAAAACTGCCCTGACCGGGGATCGAACCCGGACCCACTGTGTGACATGGCAGCACACTACCTCGAGACCACAGCGGTGGACATATATATATATCCATCCATAGTAATTCTGCCTAAGGGCAGGTCTTTCACTGCAATCATAGCATTATCATACTATGCTTTGCAGCTTTACTAGGAATTATAGGTGTGGTAGCTTCCCATTGCTTTTCACACTGGTGAAGGATGGTGATAATGATAAGGATGATGATGGCCAGATGATTTTCGGGGACCATTGGGCCCTAAGTTTCCTGACATTTGTCTTACAGGTAAGGAAAAACCCTGAAAAAACCTCACCCAGGAACCTGTCCCGTCCGGGAATTGAACCTGGGCCCGCTGCATGACAAGGCAGCATGCTACCTCGAGACCACAGCGGTGGGCTATATATATATACACACACACACACACACACACATTATTTGTGAAACTGATATGACCAACCTTGGCAATAAATTCTCAAACATGTTTTAAAGAAAAGAAAAAAAAAAGTTTCTGTTGGTCACTGATAAATTTTTACTATGTTCTACAGAATGGTAGTGCTTATGTGGAAGGCTTTATGAAGTTTTACAGATAGCAGTTCACATTATCTGATATTTTTACCTTGCAGTGGAAATTTATTGTGGAGATTGGTGATATCAGTTTCATGATAATATTGCTGCTATCTAATGGCAATTTCTTAAGTCTCACATATGCACACCACTGATTTATAGACCTCGGAAATATTCTTGCGGTCCTAATGGAAACTTTTTTCATTATATAAAAATTATGAACAATGATTTCACATGTGTTAGAAAGTTTAAAAAGTTGGAAATGTTTGTGAAAATGAAGCTGTAACCCATTAATTTGACAGAAGTTGTTGAGGGTACTTAAAAAATTCGGTGACTAATATAAACGTCTGCATAACGAAAGCAATGTAAAAGGAACAAAATTGAACTATTACTTTGTTTTGAAGAAGAAGATTGCTTTGTCCCGTGTTGTGGCGACGTTTTGAAGAAGTAATTCTCTTCATGCCCAATGTTGTAGTGGATTTATGTCCAAAAAAAGAATTACTGGTTCAGGTTGGGTTTAATTTTCGGTAGAGCCGGATTCTCTTCTTAGGGTCGGAAGTTAGTACACTGGATAAGAAAACTCTTAAAAATTACTAAAAACTGTTTCTTGTAGAAATAATTTCAAATTTATTCACCTCTTAATTTCCCAGCAGATTAAGTAAATGTAGGTGGTATTATTCTTCACCGTCAATTAAAATTAAAGTATTTTCTTTCCTTGAATCAATTATTCTTCTTGTATTAAATATTACATTTTATCAGGAGATCTCTTCTTGCTTCTATCTTTGTTGAAAGTTGTATGCAGAATGACTACTGTACCGGTAATTCTTTTATAATTTTAAGACATTTTATTACATCACATGATGTTACTTTTAAATTCTATTGGTTAATAGTCCTTTAAATAAGGTTTAAATTGATTTGTTAAATCGAAAAGTTAATTGTTTTAACATCCAATCAGAGTTTAGTTGAGGAGACGGACCTTCCAGGTGAATATTCCATAATTTTATATTAATTTTGAATAATACCTCAACGGAACACATCATGAATCTTATAAGAGTTTAGTTTACTTTCATTTAAGAATATGAAGTTAGGCAGGTGTTCTTATTACAGTTATAACAGAAAGCTTTATAATTTTGACAACAATGACTTAAAACAATTTTTAAAAGCATTATTTACAAAAACTGTTATGTAATACAATTTCTTTAATTGTTACTGACATTTTTATTCAACAATGAATTATTTAGATGATTTTATTTATTTAAGTTATATTTAAATATTGGTAGTTGGTAGACCAAGAATGAGGTGGGAGAATAGCATTAACTATGATTTGAGGGAAGTAGATTATACAGGGGATTATTGGAAAACATTGACTCAGGATAGGGATGTATGGAGAGCTTATGTCTGCGTGGCCATGAACCTACAGGTTCGATAGTGCCAGTGAGTTAGTTAGTTATATACAAATATTAAAAGAATTTTAAAATACAAAATTATTAACTTAAACTTTCATATTTATTATAATATTAAAATTCTGCTTTAGTTTCTAGTTTATTGAATAATATGTGATTTATTTCATTTGGTCATCCTTAAAGCTAGGATTTGTATGTAATTACATATTCTTTCTCATTGCTCATACGAAGCTAAAAATTATAAATGTCCACGAATTAGGAACTTTCTTATCAAATATCAAAAGTTATCATTACATATTTTACATATTTCATCATAATTACATATTTTTACATATTTTAATATTTTTTTATGTAAAACTACATATTCTGTCCGTTAATTTAAAATAATGTTTTTTTTTTTTTTTCCATAAGCGGAATAAAATTTTGAACTATCTGTATGACAGTATTTTATTCACACTAGAAACTCAGGTACATATACACTGAAACGAATTTTGCAAGCTATCCGAAAGCTACAAAAAAGAGGTCAAGAAAGAATTCCATTCAATTATTGACACCATAAATGTAGCTATACAAAGACACTGTGACTTGGGTAGGATACCACATTGAAGATCTCTTTTAAAAACTACCACAGACCCATCTGTTTTATGAATGAAATAGTAGAAACAAAACAGTTTCTCACTCAGCATGTGTTAACAATTGTGTATCCTTCCCTCATCTCTGCTCTTCTGTCCCTTGGAATAGAATACAACTGTTTTAAAAATGTTTGTTTCGTTGTAATATGAGTATAACAATTATAATTTTGTACTGTAATTATAAAATTGTTTGTTGATGCAATAGAGATGGAGTCCATGTAAAAAAAACTTTAAAAAAATAGCACAGGGGTAACTGTCATTGTCTCTCACCCATTGAATCCAGGATCGATTCAAGTTGATTTTCTGGATAGGGTTTTATCTGCATCCCTCCCAATTCTAATATAAATATCAGGTAATTTAGGCCACTTGCATTTGCTATCCCACTCATCTAAACACATTCTTGTCGTTTACTGATATCCCCATAACAAATTATCATAAAATAAAAACAAGAGGTAATCAACATTTCTTAAAATTGAAATTATGCACTATAATTTGTTGTTAAGATACAATGAAATATTCTAAATATTATCATATCAGGGTTAACATATATTTTATTTATTTAATTAATTAGATTTTACACCATAAATATTTGATCTCTAAGAAGTACTGAAAGTTGTGAAACTTCTTAAACTTCTTATACATCCATTCAAACATTTCCGTCCCTTTCTGTTCCTACCTATTTTCCCCTCTGATAATAAAAAGTAACATTACGATGCTTTCTATTTTTCTTCCACAAGACTTTAGTTTGTGTCTTCATCAGTATTATTTTGATTGTCACAGTGTTTCATTGAATTTCGTGTGATGGCTCATGTAGCATCAAAATTATCATCTAAGTTAAAATCGTGGGTTAAAATAGATGATTCGTTCACTACTGATGGAGATGTTCTGTGCCAGACTTGTAATAACCAGATAGGTTGTTCAATGATATCTCAATTGAACAACATGTTCGCAGTGCTCTGCATGCTAAAAACAAAGGACTACAAACATCTAAAAAGCAAGTGCTTCTATCTCAAATGCAACAGTCTTCAAACGTAAGGAGTGAATTCTTCCATGACATGTGTAATGCTATGGTTGCTGCAAATATTCCTTGGTATAAACTCCAGGTACCTAAATATCGTGCATTTTTAGAAAAGTATTGTGGGAGGCAGATTCCTAACGATTCTACGCTCCTAAAAAACTACATGCATTTGTGTTACGATGAAGCAATGACATGTGTGCGAAGCGATATAGGCAACAACTATATATGGATTGCTGTCGATGAAACAACGGCTGGAAAAGATCGCTATGTTACCAATCTTGTGATTATAATTAAATAATTTATATAATTAAAAAAAATAATGAATATAATTAATATAATTAATAAAATAATGAATAAATTTTGAATTTAAACATTCAAAATATGACATTTAAAACATAGTTACAAAATTATAAGTAATGTTAAAAAATGTTTTATGCTTTTTTGAAAATTTTGTTAAATTAGACTTGCACGTTTTTAGAAATAAGGTAATGTTATATTGCGGTGTTTAGTGGAAGATTTCTCGTATCTACAAGATCGTAGAACCGTCCAATCCCTATCTCTTCTCTATAAACTAGCACACACATCATTTCCTTATCACACCACTTTTTTGGACTCTGTGATGCACATAAATTAGGCACACGATCCCTTCAGCACATTGTCTACATCACACTACCTGTTTGTTTCAAAATCTTTTATAGTTTCTCTTGCTAGAACATGGAATTCTCTTCCACCTATATCAGAGACTGAGAAACTATAACTTCTTTCAGAGAGAAAACTTAATTTTCTCTATTAACTAACTGACAAAAACATCTCACTAATAGTATTTTTTAACAATTAATAATTTGTTATTCATTTATTTAATAAAAAATAGTATTATGATTTATCACATTATCAGTATTTCTAACCTAATATCTTATTACTTTCTCTGTCATTTTTTTTTTCATGTACAGTAGTTTGGAGCTGTTCTTGTGTATATATTTTTTATTAGGTTTAATTTTAATCATCTTTAATTTTATTGCATTATTGTATGTATGTACCCCATAGTCCCGCGTGGGTACACGGCTGCTCTCTATCGGGAGTTTCTTAACCAAGCTAATTTAGATATGTTTAGTTACCCACACATATCAACAAGTGATATGTGGTTAGCACATCCCCTCAATGGAACATATAATAGGCAACTAAGGTATTACTGGATGGATGAAGGGTGGAGAAATGTTGCTCAGAAGCTTTTATTCAGACTTGAGGTTCTTTTATGAACCTGAAAAATTTTAATAAAAAAAATAAATACAATCCATATCTGAACACAAGCAAACTTTATTGTCAAATGAACTATGGACAATAGATAGATCATCGGTTGATTAATGTCTTTGACATCGTCCGATTCCTAATAGCCAATTTTGTCGGTCCATCCAATCTCTTGGTTGTAGATGTTTCTCCTTCATATATAAATATATTCCCTGACTCCAGGAGGTTTTAGGTCTTCCGCTGCTTCGTCTTCCCTCAGGTTTCCATTCCAAAACAGATTTTGGTAGTCGTTCCTCTTCCATTCGCTGGACATGTCCGTACCATCTTAATTGCTGAGTTTTAATATAATCTAAAATGGTGTCTTCAATCTTCATTTTCTCCCTTATAACTGAGTTCCTAATTTTTTCTCTTCTTGAAATTCTTGCGGCCCTTTGTATAAAATCCATTTCCGTTGCCAAAAGGTACTTATTTGTTTTTGTTGTTAATGGCCAAGTTTCTGCTCCATAAGTAATGATGCTTTTAACTATTGTATATATATTGTTTTATTTTATTTTTATTACTTATATTTTTATCCCACAATATTCCATTGAGGCAAGCAATTGCAAATTTTCCTTTATTATTTCTATTTCCTCTTCATAACTCCCATTTTTATTTATTTTAATTCCTAAATATGTGATCTCACTACAAGATTTTATTGATTCTCCAGTCTCCAAAATTAAATTTTGTTCTGGTTCACCAATTGATAAATGTTTTGTTTTTTTCATGTTCAAATTTAATCCCCATTTTTCATATTTTTCTATTAATTTTCTAGTCATATATTCTAAATCTTCATAATCTTGTGCAATTAACAATTGATCATCTGCAAAATGTAAGTTGTATAAAGTTTTGTTGTTTGAAATAGGAATTCCCATGCTTGAACATTTTCTCCTCCAATTCTTTAATATTTCATGTACATGTATTTTAAACAGAGTTGGTGATAGACAACAACCTTGACGAAGACCTTTATTTATTGAAAAACCATGTGACAATTTACTGCCAATTTTAATTTTAGACATGCAATTGTCATATAAATTTTGTATAGCTTCAATTATTATAGTCTTAATTCCCATACGTCTTAAAGCAATCCATAGTTTCTCTATACGGACATTGTCGTATGCTTTCTCTAGGTCTACAAATAGTAGGTGCAAAGGTTGTCCATATTGCATTTTCTTTTCTATTACCTGAGTAATGCAAAATAAATTGTTGGTTGTGGAACGACCTGCTCTAAATCCTGACTGTTCCTCTAATTCCATATCACTATAGTTTTTTTCCAAATAATATTTTAGTATACGTCCATAGTGTCTACTCATATTACTTGTTACTGTTATACCTCTGTAATTTTCACTTTGATCTTTTTTTCCTTTTTTATGGTTTGTCGAAATGTATCCTAGTTTCCATTCTTCAGGAACTTTTTCACCATTAATAAATTTTGTAAATAATTTGCTCAGTCGTTCAAATAAATGGTCGGATCCATGTTTTAATAGTTCCGCTGGTATTCCTCCTGGACCACTAGCTCTTTTATTTTTTAATGATTGAATATTCATTTTAATATCCTCTATGTCCAATTGTATATGTTCATCTTCATTTATTTCTGGAATATTTTGAACGTTATCTAAATTAAATACACTGTTTTCTGATAGTAACATTTTAAAATAATTTTCCCATTCAGTCATAGGTATTGTTTGTACATTTGTTTGTCCACTTTGTTTTATTTCTCAAATTTTTAAAAATTCTCCAAGATTCAGAACTTCGTTTTCCTCCGATACATGTTTGAATTTTTAAACAATTTTGTTCCCAGCTCTGATTTTTAGCTTCTGTAATTTTCTTTCTAACTCTTGCTTGAGCTTCTTTATCTTGTATTTTGTCTTTCAGATCTTTGGTATTCAACCACATTAAATATTTTTCTTTTTTGTTTGCTATTTCTTTTGCTAAGTCCTCATTCCAAAAATATTTGGATTTATTTATTTCTCTATTTGCTTCTCCTAAAGCTTCTTTTGCCGCCTGATGAGAATACTTTTTACTATATAGTTGTATTCTTCCTGAGCATTGTCATACGTAGAGATTAGTAACTGATCATCTAACCTTTTCTTATACAGATATGATGTGCTCTCATTCTCCAAACTATCCAAGTTGTATAGAGTTGTTGACAAGTCATGGAAACTGTCCTCTTCATTTTTAGTTTTATTTAGCCTGTAATTTTTACTTTGGAATGGAAATATTATTTTTGCATTCAATAAACAGTGATCACTTCCGCATGCCCTTACATCCTGGTTCTTTAAAATTGAATGTTTCTTAATTATTACAAAATCTATTATTGATTGTAGATTAAGAGTATCTTGGTGCCAAGTATACTTATGAATATCTCTATGTTGGTAAAATCCATTTAGGATTTTAAGTGAATATTGTTCACTAAAATCCTATCAATCTTCTACCATTGTCATTTTTCTCCAATTCTCCATATGGCCCGACTACATCAGTATCTATCTCTTTGCCGATTCTGCTGTTAAAATCGCCAGCTAATATAATTTCTCTTGAGGTCCCTGATCTCATCCATAATAGAATTTAATGTACTATAAAATTTATCTTTTATTAAATAATTTCAATCCTCACTAATTCCATATATTCCTAATATAGAGCATTTTATACCAAAAAGAGATATATTAATTTTAATTATGTTTTCATTTATTGCTTCCCAGTTTGTGATATATCTCTCATATTTCTTCTTGATAAGTATTGAAACCCCTCTTTTAGCCCTCTCATTCTTTTTAACACCACTGTAAATGTGAACATACGATCCTAAAGTTTCCATTCCTTCTCCTTTCTTCTTTGTTTCTGTCAGTACGATTATGTCCTCCTACAAATCCTCCATCTGTTTAAGGACCTCCTCCATTTTATTCCTTATGCCTTGTACGTTCCATGTTCCAATTAGCAGAGTTCGTTTCCGTAGCTTGATTTGTCTTCCTTTTAATCTGACTGGTTTATCTCTATTAGGTTTTTTAGCATTGCAATTTTTTTCTGATAGGAGGGAGCTGGCCTACCGCATCAACCCCCAACCTGGAGGACAGGGATTTTTTTCAGGTGTCCATCCTTAGATCAGTTGCTTTCACTACAGCTAAGAGCCTGATCTGCCTTATAGGAAGAATTTGACAGAAAAGATAAGATGAAATGATCCCCTCGGCCTTGAATGCTCTAATACCATCGGGGTCGGAAAACAATAAGTGTTCACTCCAGAGAGACTGGATAGGAAAGATAAAAAAGAGATATGGTATGGAAGAGGAAATAATACCATATTGGTCATTATCTCACCATGCTGACCAGTGCACCACATAAGTTATATGGTTTCTAAACAGCTGCACCACGTGAAGGTGGGAAGATGTGCAGGTTGGTTCCTCTAAGTATTAGAATTTAAAGCAGAGGCTCTCCTTCCTCTTAGCATCTTCCCTTTTACAACCAACTATGGACAATAACATACTAAATTTTTGAAACAATTGGAAAGTAGTTTGTGAGAAAATTGACAATACTTTTAACAAAATGAATTAAATTTTTTTTTTGTATTTTAAATTACTCATGAAAAAATATGTCTAAAAAGTTAACCAAAGTGCCATTATGTTCAGGAAGACTTATTTAACTAGTTACATAATTTTCATACACATAACTTAAGAATGAGCATAAAAACATATTTGTATGCCATGTTTTTAAATCAAATTGCAAGGAAATTAGTACCGGGTGCCCTTAAGGAATTTCACATGGTACATAGTTATTATAATCATTTCCTACTCAGCGATAATATTTTCATTATGACTAGTAACCATGATTTTGCAGAAACGGACAAGCCTGCTGATAGGGATCGTTTCCCCAAGACCCTACATTTACTTGCGCAAGCTTTGTAGGTCATGCTTCTTCTTTAGTGGAACGGCCTCTACCTTAAGTTAGTTTATATTCTTATGTTTTTGATTCCTGTAGTCTTAAGACAACACTGGTAGAGACTGAACCAGCAAATGCACATTGTGCACCATTCTCTTTATTATTGATGTTTATATCACGTATTATTATTTCCATTCTGATTCATTTTTATTTCTGTATATAGACTGTAAATCCACCAGATTTATATTAACATTCTACAAACAGTATGCTAATTTTCTCCCTATATTTATTAATTATGATATCAATATATCTGTGCTAGAATCCCATATTTAACAAAACAAAATGTTCACCTTAACCTTATTATTTTGTTCTAGGTTAGAAGTGAGATCATATAGTATAAACTTAAATGGGATCATATAGTATAAACTTAAATAAAATATTTTTAATTTAACCTTATGTCCTGCGCAGAGCTATGGGATTTGTGCTGGTTCAAGTCCCCATGGGGGAAGAAATTTTCTCATGGAATTTCGGGCAGTATTGGACCGGTGCCCACCCAGCATCGTGAGCCATTTGGTTAGCTATAATAAGTAGGGTCCAGGTTGAAAAGACAAGCTATAATGAATGGGGTCCCAACATGCTGACCACATGTCATCCCTACACTGGTTAGACCTCTGTGATTAACACATGTGGATGTGAGGCCAGCAACTGGCTGGTAGGCCAGGACCTTCTAGACCTGTAACACTTTAACCTTTCTTTAGAATGTCCCCTGCCATACTCAAGTGGTCTAATGCATCTTTTATGGGACATCTATTTTGAGTCTCTTTATGAAAGAAATGTTATTCATAGAACTTTAAACTGTATGGGTCCCAGCATGATGGTAGCTCCAGATTGAGAACTCGACATGCTGACCATTTGTTACTCCTATAATGGTTGGATGGGTTGCAAGGGATAGTGATGTGCATTTCATCCTCAAGCTGCTATTACAAATGAGACTCTGGGCACCAAGTACTGGCTGTATACTTAATATACAGGAAATGCTACATTAGTGGGAACCCCATAGTAATTACTTCTGGAATAGCAACCTATTGGACGGAAAATTTACATTTGCTTTCAAGTCTCAAACGAACCTTTGATGACAACTGGAAAGCCCATCTTCAACGAATGCTACCTCACAGAATTTCAAAAGCTGTGCTTCGTTACTGTCCTCAAGACAAAAGATTGCTGGGACGTCCAAAAAAGCACTGGATGGAAAATTCCTCTTTGAGACCATAACAGGCCACATGTCCTACTTGCACGGATGATGTAAATATGAGCTATAGGGAATAAAGGCCTCTTGAGCCGTGGTGTTATGATGTTATGCATACATCACGAAACAAACATTTAAAAGATGTGAACATTATCAAGACTCAGAGTAAAATATTCAATTTGTGAGTCTAACGAATTTACTTAGCAATGTATTTCAAATGTTTTTAATTTTTGTTTGGTGATTGGGTTTTATTGATGATATACAGGGTGGACCGCTCGAATGGACCTAATTTCAATTGCTTGTTACTGGCAAACGGTTGAAGATAGAAACTTAAAACAACGTTCATAGTACAGAAAAACTCACCAAGTTTCGAATCCTGTCGGTAGATGGCACAAAGATACGTTTCTCGTTCTTAGATTTAATTGTTTGTGAAAATGGCGACTCCGCAGATGAAAGCGCAAGCTATTTTGTGGTATGCGGAGTTTAAATCAATCATTAGAGTTCAAAGGGAGTTCCGGCGTGTGTTTAACCGTGATGCTCCAACTGCTAGAAGCATAAAGAAGTGGCGTGATACATTATTAGCTACAGGATCTGTGTTGAAGAAGCATGGTGGTGGTCGCAGAGCATCCGATGAAATGGTAGCAAATGTTCAAGCCGCATTTGAGCGAAGCCCCCGGAAGTCATTAAGAAGAGCTTCGCGGGAACTTCAAATACCAAAATCGACATTACAACGGATTGTCCACAAACGCCTCAAACTGCACGCATATAAAGTGCAGTTAGTGCAACGTCTGGAGCCGAATGACATGCCGAAACGAGTGGAATTCGCCAATACGATGCTGGACCGTCTCGGCGCTGATCCTGACTTCATGACCAAGATTTTCTTCTCGGACGAAGCCACTTTCCATTTGTCAGGCAAGGTAAACCGGCATAATGTGCGGATCTGGGGATCGGAGAATCCTCACGCTATTCAAGAGCATGTTCGTGATAGTCCGAAGATGAATGTTTGGTGCAGTTTGTCACATAATAAGGTCATTGGACCGTTTTTCTTCGCCGAGAAAACTGTTCGTGGTACCACATATCTTGACATGCTGGAGCAGTTCTTCTTTCCACAAATTGAACAACTGCAGCCTAACATCGTTTTCCAGCAAGATGGTGCTCCTCCCCACTGGTCCAATGAAGTTCGTACGACTTTGGACAACATTTTCCCTGGCCGTTGGATTGGTAGGGGAGGACCAATCGCGTGGCCCCCGAGATCTCCCGATTTAACACCACTGGATTTCTTTCTCTGGGGCTATGTCAAAGATAAAGTTTACACCACCCCAGTCAAAGACCTTCGTGATCTTCGTGAGCGCATCATAGAGGCTATTGAGAACATTCCAGAAGACATACTCCAACGTACTTGGCAAGAAATTGTTCATCGCTTTGATATCGTCACAGTGACTGCTGGGGCTCATATAGAGATGTGGTGATCTGGATATCAAAACTTGGTGAGTTTTTCTGTAATATGAACGTTGTTTTAAGTTTCTATCTTCAACCGTTTGCCAGTAACAAGCAATTGAAATTAGGTCCATTCGAGCGGTCCACCCTGTATGTTACATAATTCTTTAAAGAAGTTGGATGACAGGAGACCCTTGCAAGTGTTTCCAGAATTGAGGCTATGTTTGACATTTACATATTTGCAATTGTTTCTAGGTATTTGAATTCCACCCTTGTTGTGAACTTCTCTCATTTGTTGTTGAGTATTCATTCCCATTTTATAATATATTTTTATGTGTGACAATAGGGCCTATATTAGTTGTATTGATATTCAGGCATAACTAAAATGTTATTGCAGTGAAAGTCCTGCCTTCGGGCAGAACACTATAGAATAGGATAGAATATTGATATTGACTATTTAACTCATGCCCCAAATGGGAGTCAATGACCAATCACGTTTCAATGATTTCTGTTTTACAGAGTCGTGTTTCACGAAATATTTATCAGTGTTAAATTTACCATATTAAAGAAAGCTCCTCCTTTTTAATATTCTGAACAGGTCTGACCATTATTTTGCAGTGACTGAGCCTATAAGAAATACGGCTACCAGATTGTATATATAGTGCATAGATGTCAACACATAGCGCTTGCAGGAGTTAATATAAAAACATTTGTAGCAATTGATTATACCACCAAAAAAAGAAACCACTGTTTGCACTTTCTTAAATGTATTTTTTCCCAGGTAATAATCCAGAAAAATATAATTATCATATTTAGATCATACGACATCAGAAATGAATTAATATACAGTTTGATGTGTTTCATTTTTTCTCCACTAGAGAGCATTCTTACAATATTGTGTTCCTTTGGCAATAAATAGTATGATCTGGTTGCAGTGATAAACAAAAGAAGCAGATGAAGTGTACCTATCGTTTCTCATTTGTTTTCAAACATCGCCGTTTACATTAAATATATAAGTATTTTAAAATAACTATATTTAAATAAAGATTTGTGAGTAAACAGCTTAATTTTATTCATTAAATAGTCCTAACAAATGCCACTCTTGATTTCCAAATTCTCTAGATAAATTCACACCTCACTTCGTGAGTCGTGAATTCATCGATAATTTGGAAATCACTTGTGACATTACTTATGAAAATTACAATAATCTTGAGTTGTTTACAAAATGAATTAAATCTCTTATTTATCATATAAGACTCAAAGGAATGGAAGAAATCATGACATATTTTTAATTTCAAGCACATGTCAGCCCATGTTGCACAGATGATGTGTAATTGTATTGTGTAGTTTAAGTGTTATATGAGGGATGATGACGATGAATGTAGCATGTAGTCTAATCTTGTCAAAAAGTACCAAGTGGTCTACCAGGCCTATAACACTGGTCAGGGATCTGATGTAAATCTAAGTATTAACAACTGTCCCCTGGCACTGAGATTGACCATTTTATAATTAAAATTTGCGAGTTAGCAGGCGGCTTGCTAGTAGGGACTTCACCTTAGCTAGTTTCTTTACAGCCCCCATCGGAGAACACGTTCCCACTAGAATTAATTGCCAACATGTTTACTCACCTAGATTATTGTGCAAGTCCGCCAAGTGTTCGGGTGAGTTTAGCATTCACTTGTTTGTTAGACTAATACATATTTTACATTACAAATATGGTAATTTTAGGTTACTTAGAGCTCAACTTCTCACTTCATTTTAAGGCATTCTCACTTTTTTTGGAAAAAAATCAACACACATAATTCTCTCAGATAATAATTATTCACATACTGCAACAATAAATTGTAGGTGGCATAGAATCCCCAAATGTCACAGGATAGCTTAAAAGGACATTCAGTGCAACATGTCTCTGCATATACTCAAATAAAAACCAAACAGTACAAATATTATTACAGGAGAAAATTACCTGAAGAGTCTTTTAAAAAATCCTAAAATTGAACGAGAAGTTAAAGTAAAAATAACTTAAAAATACACTGTATTAATAATGGAAAACATGTTTTGATTATTTCTTCAACAGAATAGCCAACTTACGAGAAAAATGCTAAAAAGAATAATTGACCGAGTACGTAAGTAATTACCTACTTGAATGAATCAGATATGTTGAAATGTAAATAAACTTGTTGGCAAACATGTCTCTTGTTACTTACATCAGGATAAATAGACGTCCCATGGAACAGCTGCACAAAATCTTATGCAGAGAAAAATGGATGAATTGATTGTATTTTAATGCTGATGCATTTTCAGATAATCTGTTTATAATGGATTGTCAGTCTGTTTTGCTAATGAAGATCAGTCAAACATTGGAACTAAACAAGTAAGTTAATGTAAAAGATTAAATTTAATTAATATGTAAATTAAATTACACAGACCAGTCACCTGTAAGCAATGGTTAATATAAATAAATAGACAAATTTTTGCTTGAACAGGCTTTGAACTACTTCTTGGATGTGGAGATTAGAAAGAGAGAAATTACTGCTTGGCCTGTAGAGCTTCAGCGAAGGATGTTCGAGGTTTTGCATCCAAACATTGCTTCAGGCAGAAATTTTTCTCTTACAATATTCGTGAAACTTGATTCACAATACAATTGGGTTATTTGTAAATCAAGAAGATATTACACAGAGCTGTAAGATAGTAATATACATGTGAAATCAATTGTAAACAAAAAAATAATTACCTGATTTGGATTTCACCCAAGACCTGGTTTATGCACTCGTGCTCTAACCATTTTTCTTGTTTGTTGTTGTAATATTAATTTCCTGTCACATATATAGAATGTCTCAGTATTGACAATAATTCAAGAACTGTACAGGGGGACTTGTAAAATAAATTATGTTATTATGCAATCAAAACTGTTACAAGGAGGAACATTTTGAGACCAGGAACTCGTGTTCTGCATTTTGTGATTGAATGTTGATACTGATAAGTCTGTATAAAATGAATGTGATTTACATTCTAGGTGTTCTATAGGACATTTCCCATATTGATAATTGATTCACTATCCTTCTTTCTTGATTGTTGTACACTCTACTTCACTTTCTCTGTGTGTTATCCTACTACAGGTAGCCAATTGGGAAAGTTACCTTCAGAACATGTGTAAGGATGAGTGGACCCAAGAATTTAAGGTGCCATCTGATGGTTTAAGCCTGTTAATACCTTGAGCTTACCAGGATTCAAATCTCAACTTTCCAGTTTGTTGCATTTTCCTCTTAGCCCTTACAAGACTTGTGGGACAAATTTGTCCCATTATATATATATATATTTTTTTTTTTTAAATATTAAAAAATCCAAAAAATAAATTTCAGGGATGTTATCAGTCACTCAAACTTATTGTGTTATAGTTCAGGTATCCACAGGAAAAAAAAAACACAGACAGGTGGCACCTTTTTTCATCCCTAATTTTATTTTTAAAGTGTAATGCAGTAACATGGTAAATTCCTCACTACACATTATTTAAAAAATATTTAATAAAGCTACCTACGTTATTTTGGTGGATTCATAATGCAGGATATCTTCATCAATCATTTAGAACTGCCCTTTAATATGGTAAGCCCTTGAAAACCCTGATATACACAACCCTACACTGCACTTTTAACACTTTGTAAACGGCACCATTTTTTATCTCGGTCGTAACACACTGTATAATTAAATCTGATTGTATAAATTGTAGGCCAATCTTGTTTATCCCTTTCTTCTAAACAAGAAACCCTAAAAGATATGTCAAGGTCATTCTACACGTCGTAAGGGGTGGGTCTGTGAGCAAGTCTAAAGTTTCGATGTGCCACTCTTGCATGCACCGCATGATGTCAATAAAATGTACTGTTCAGATTAGTCAAGACAGTAAGGTGAAAAAAATTATTAGTCCAATTTCATCATTCATCTACTGATAGAATAACTGTAAGCCATTTTTTTTTAGACCTGTCAAGACAGCCCAGAAAAAGTTTTCTATTATTTTTTGGCTTCAGAATATTTTCATGAGCGTCTCAAAAATATGCCTCTGCATTATGTATGTTTGTTAGTATATGTACGTATCTTGTGTCTTTTCATACAGTTGTGGCCATGTCACGTTTTGTTGTTATCCTGTCACCTTTTTCCAATTTTGAACTCTTACAATAGAAGTGTAGGAAACCTAACAGTCCTGTAATGTAGATAGGTCATTGAATAAATGTGGAGAAGAAAAGAAATTGTTCATATATATTTTACTAGCTGGCCCGGCGAACATCGTATCGCCTTGAAATATTTTTACGTTAATTTTTCCGATGATTTAATAGTTATCTGCTATTTGGGGCGGAAACAAATCCAAAAATCAAAGATCATAAAAATCGGTCCACCCGTTCTTGAGTTATAAATAGTGTAACTAATCCGAATTTGTTTTATATATGTATAAGTCCTGGCCATGCATTGCTGTGGCTAAGGTATACGTTAAATTATGTTATAGTAAACTAAGTGACAAATCTAAATCGGAAAGTTTTTGTTTTACACAATTTTTTAGTTCTGGTACGTTAAATACACCCGGTATAAATATGGGTGGTGGTTTATATGGAAGTGGTTTTGTTGATTGAGATGAATTTATGTTGTCTGCATTCTCAGTATCATCCATAAGTGTATCATAAGGATTATATACATTTATTGATGGAATATTTTGAGGAGGCTTGCTGATTTCATTATACTTTCGTTTTTTTCTACGAACTTGTTGTCAGTTTGGATTCTCATCATCATCAAGAGGTCTCTGTATAGTAATATCATCTTGTGATATATTATAGTCATGAGGCATGGAGATTGTTTCTGTAATATTAGGCATATTATTATGACTTACTTACAGTTCTGTTATTCTGTTCTTTAGGACCTTCATATGTTTTTAAAGTGACATTCTTCTTAAATGTAAGATTTATGTCACATAGGCCTATACCAATTTGCGGAAATTCACTTGATATCTTATCATTCATGGTCTCTAGAACTGATTCTCCATATTGTTCAATGTCCCTTCTTGGTCCAGTTAAATTTAAATTAAGTTGCTGTCTTTCAGCCAGATTACTTAAAACTAATACTTACACACAAAATTAATATTATTATCAATATATTGAAAATAAAATAAACCCTGAACACACTTAAATTATGAAATAATCAATATTTGCAATTCAATTGAAAACTGCACACACTGTGCAAAATTTTATTAAAATCGGTTCAGTAGTTTAGGATTCCATCGCGGACAAACAACGTGACACAAAATTTTTATGTATTAAGATAAAATAAATAAATATCCTGAACTCCTGTCCAACTCAGGGTTGGGTCGAGGGGTGAGATGAGCCCCTATATACAGGGGTGCTGGCCAATGAAACCTGTAGTACTATCACGGGGGGCAGATGAATGAAAGGGATGAGATGAGTATGGAGAAATGGTAGATAGATGAAATTGTGGCAGGGGAAAACCCAGAGAAAAACCTGCCCAAGCTCAGTTTCGCCCACCACGAAAACCCACATGGAATGACTGAGACTCGATCTCAGAACCCCAGGGGTGAGAGTATCAGTTTAAATAATTCAATAATAATTTCTCTGAAAAACTACATAAAAATTGTAAGAGGTGTCGAGTCACATGGTAATAAATAAATAATGCAATCTCATTTTACAATAAAAACAGAACTCCACGTGGAGAAAATTAACTCTCTTCATTTCAACTGGACTAAACTGTGTGTTTGTGCTTCAAAACAGTGGTGTGCTGACATTCACAGGCAGCAAGCGTACAGTCTCGAATTTTGCATTCTAAGCGTGATAAATGTATCAAACATTTACACACATGTTCCATTCCGTCTTAGGATATAGGAAGTAGTACAGTTACTTTCATATGGCAAACTGAGACCTTTGTATTATGAAGCCAAAAAAAAATAGACCTTGTCTGGGAAAAAATTAATTGATAACAAAATTGTCTATTATATAAAAAAATAAATCTTGCCATTGAATAATATACTCTCTTCTGAAGAGAATAAAAGTTGTTTTATATTTCTATCCCTAACAGTTTTTCGTAAAAAAAATGTTGTATGTGCGCTCTAGTGTGGATTTAATCACACTTGGGGCATTTAAATTCTGGCCAGCAGCACAGCGGGGAATTTAAATATCCAGGCACTTAAAGGTTAATAACCAACTATGCTATGGAGTGACCCAGTCTATCCAACTCAATCTTGATTTCCCATTTTTATTATTATTTCCAATGTTGTATTTGATAGTCTGTTTTAATACCATTCCGTTCGGATATTGCCACGGCTTCTTATACCACATTTTGTCCAGATCATCATTCCTTTACCTTTCTACTCACTTCATTCACTATCTTCCTACCATAACTTAACTGTATCTCTACATCGAACATCTATTCCTCGTTTTTCTTTGTTAATGCTACTTGTCTCTGGAATTCCCTTCCCTCTTATTTATAGAACTGTCCAACCTAAAAAAGTTATATTTCCTTTTTACAACAAAATATAATAACCAAGTTGTAGGCATATTTTATTCCCTTTTCGTATTTTGCACTTTCATCACCAAACCAGTAATTTAATCAAGTTCTATATTATTATTATTATTTCAATACATTTCATTCTTCATTATGATGTGTATACTGTATGAGCCTTGCTATGCGTTATTAATGAAACTCTAGATAATTCATAAGTGTGTATGTATTCTAATGTCACGCACTTTATATGCTTTGGGTTCCGCACTGCCCCAAGGCAAAAGATCGCTAGATGGAAAATTTCTCTTTGAGACCGTAACAGGCCACACGGCCTAATACTTGCATGGATGATGATGGGTTCCGCACATGGGCAGAATGATGCATTCTTGTATCGTGTACAGAGAGGAGTGTATGCTTATGGGTTTGTGTAGTGGGAAGATGTTGAAGACAGAGATAAGGTGCCTACTCCTATCAACCCGCGCGAGGCCCAATGTCCCATCTGAGGGATGAATTGTTATAAACAATACCACATGCCTTTCTCAAAATCCCCATCCGATGGACGAATCACTATCAAGAATACCACATGCCTTCTCAACATATGAAAAAGCAGCGATGAAGACATTAAGCTTGTGGTGCTTTTTGATAAGAATAGGCTAAGTGTCAGCACTTCTCCCTTGTGTTCATTATCACAATCATTCTGATATCTCTGGAGGTGTAGTGGAGTGGTGCAGTACAATCCCTGAGGATTACTCACACTTTTCATATTATATGACATGTGCAATTTTGAACAACACAGTCCCTAAATCTTTTAAAAAATGTTGAAGCTTTCTCTATAATGACTGCACATATTCTGTGGCAGGAAACTTGGATTTGTTACATTACTGCATTATTAAGTACCATTGATGCAACTCATCACATGTGAAACTTGGAGAAATAGAGGAGTGGCAGTGAGTGTAGGGCTAATGGGCATGTTTTTATGCTCATTCAAAAAGCATTTCTCTCAGTTGTTACCAGCATCTGCACAATTTATTGCATAAATGTAGAATTACTAGAATATATATTTTATTGACATGTTTTAGTTTAATACAATTACTTTATATATTTATTTTAGTTTTAGTTGTAAATATGTTATTACTTTTTTAGATTATGGGGCGAGATTATTATTTTTGTAAAGTATGCTACATTATAATTCTCAACTTTCCCTCCTTCAGTAATGCCAGCTCAACAAATCTCCAGCCCAATTATATTATACTCCCAGGGTGTTAACATGCGTAGAAGCACCTGACGTAGCAGTCCTGCTGCTGGCCTCACATTTGCATGTCATTCACTCCAGCTGTTATAGCTGGTTAATTAAACTTAGCTTCCCAAATCCCTCGTTAACCTGGATTCTACCAAAAATTCCATGAGAAAATTCATTCCTCAAACCAGTGCAAGTTCTTTAAAGCACTTGTCTAAGCCACCTTAATTATGTAAGAACAGCCTTCTGCTCAGGATGGAAGGCTTACAGAGTTTAAAAAAATATCCAACTGGACTGTAAAGATATTCAATTTTATAATTTGGTAAGGTCATTCTGTGGTTTTCATTTTACAGGGTGTGGAAGGTGAATCAGAAGGAGAGGACTAGCTACCATGGAAACAGAACTTGAGGTATTTCAGCATTTTACAGTGAAACCAGTGTAACTTTTGTGTTTGTGACAGCTTCAACTGGAATCTAGAAGACAGGTATGTTGACGCTCTTATATGGAGATTGACGTAGCAGTCCTGCTGCTGGCCTCACATTTGCATGTCATTCACTCCAGCTGTTATAGCTGGTTAATTAAACTTAGCTTCCCAAATCCCTCGTTAACCTGGATTCTACCAAAAATTCCATGAGAAAATTCATTCCTCAAACCAGTGCAAGTTCTTTAAAGCACTTGTCTAAGCCACCTTAATTATGTAAGAACAGCCTTCTGCTCAGGATGGAAGGCTTACAGAGTTTAAAAAAATATCCAACTGGACTGTAAAGATATTCAATTTTATAATTTGGTAAGGTCATTCTGTGGTTTTCATTTTACAGGGTGTGGAAGGTGAATCAGAAGGAGAGGACTAGCTACCATGGAAACAGAACTTGAGGTATTTCAGCATTTTACAGTGAAACCAGTGTAACTTTTGTGTTTGTGACAGCTTCAACTGGAATCTAGAAGACAGGTATGTTGACGCTCTTATATGGAGTGATGACAGTACCACCAACTTTGTGGAATTTGTAATTTTTAAGTGGCAATGCCTCATCATGAATTGTAAAATGACACACATGGTTTTAGTTTAGTTTCTATTTTGATATAAATACTACTTTATCTGTTGCTTAAACAAAGTGTTTTATGCAACATTTAACAGTGAATTCTTTCACATAATTTATTGAATTAATACAAAATGTGTTTACCTTATTATCTTCATCATCTTGCTTGAGGCCTGATGATCTCTTTCAGTCTCAAGTGAACTTTTAATCTACTTCCAATGAGAAGTGTGGGTTTTGGAATTCTGTTCTTGAACATACAGTATACATGAGTTTTCCAATTCTATTGATATTTGTTTTGACTATTTAACTCATGCCCCAAATGGGAGTCAATGACCAATCACATTTCAATGAATTTTGTTTTATAACCAATCACAGTCATGTTTCACCTCGATGTTTATCACTTAAGTTTATTATCATATTAAAGAAAGCTCTTCCTTTTTAATATACTGGACAGGTCATAGCATTATATTGCAGTGACTGACTCTCTAAGAAATACGTTGAATAATGCAATTTATGTATTAAGGTGTATTATTATTATTATTTTTTTTTTTTTGCCTATGCCCCAGGTTGTCTTTTGACATTCCTAGTGTACACTCCTGGCATGGCGAGAATGTATTATATAGTGCACGAGTGTAACCAGATACCATTTGCGAGATATAATTGAAAAAATAATTGTAGCAGTTGCTTATACTACAATAAAAAGAACACTGTTTGCACTTTCTTAAACATATTATTGTCCAGAAAAACATAATTGACATATTTACACCATAGGACATCAGAAATTAATTAAAATCCTATAATATTGGTTATAAACAGTTTGATATGTTTAATTTTTTCTCCACTAGGGTGCATTCTTACAATATTGTGATTCTATTTGGCAATAAATAATATGGTTGGTTGCACTGATGAACAAATGAAACAAAAACATATCTAATTTATTTTCAAACATCGCCATTTACATTAAAATACATATTTGTTAAATAGTCCTAACAAATGCCACTCTTTATTTTCAAATTTTCTAGATAAATCGGAAATCACTGATGGCATGACTTATGATAATTGTTTATACTCGTAAATTGATTTTAATTGATGTTTTCTTCATTTCTTTTGTAATTGCATTGACTGTTGGTCTCATTAACTTGATGTTGCTGGTTGTGATTGATGCATTGCTCTTATGGAGCAATTCTTGCCAGTAAACGTGTCCTTTTATGTGAGATTGATTTATTAGTTAATTCATTTTAAATAAATAATTTAGTTAATAAATTCACTTATATCTTTGCCAATTTATGAAAAAATACCAAATTAAAGACCATATAATTATCACACAATTATTTAATAGCATAGAATCCAGTGAATCGTCCCATTCCAAAGGAATTTCTTTTGTCATGTACAACAATGATAAAAAAAATAATTAATATGGACCTACCACTCAATCAGAATGTTCTGAAGCTGTTGGCAATGTTAATATTGTTGTTTAGTAACCACATTAGAATGATACTGTACTTTGTCTAGAAGGAGAAGAGGGAGTCCCTCCTATAAGAGCAATGCTATTTTCTAGATGTGCATTTTCTGGTGGCCTCTCTACTATGGAAGGTTATTCTCATTGTTTTATTATGCTTATGCATTTACCAGTGATATCTAATTAATTGAAAAAAAGGCAATTTGTACCCTAGATAAGAAAAATTGTTCACTTATCAAACAATTTATTTTTATAGAAATTTTTGCTTAAGCCATGGTATTTCCACAAAAGGTCACTTTTGATCTCCATGTTGTATTTTTCACCTAAAATGTTTAATGAATGAATGAGTCATATTCTTATCTTACCTCATTTCACGTCTTTTTAAACACGGGAACTGCAGTTTTCAAGAGGACATTCCTTTCATTTTCAGCCGATATTATGACTATTGGATCTTCATCTATAACATTGTCAAAGTTAATCAAATCAACACCAGATGGTAATGTTATAGATGAAGATTCCAACAAAAATCCGGTAGCCATAATATTGGTTGAAAATGAGAGTTGCAGTTCCCATGTTTAAAAAACATGAAATATCAGGCCAACCACAGGATGGAGCTGACATCGACATCCAGGTGGTGCAACATAATGCAACATAAATAAAACCAGTCTGGGAAAGCTGAAGATAAAACAGAATTGTTTTGAAACATGTCCAAGAACAAATCAACATTAATATTGAGGTAAGATGTCCAGACCAAAAATAATATAATTAAAATAACCTCAAAATATAACTTCCTAAAATTAAATATTAAGATAATATGACTGATTCATGCATTGAATTAAGAACCTCATAATGTTATTTTCCATATTTAACTAGAGAGAAATTTGCTCACTTGGTAGAGCATAGAGTGCAAAAGGTTCTGGGTTCAAACCCCAGTCTGTGTGTATAATTTTTCTCTTCAAATATAATTTATCCATCATTGAGATATATGAAATGGATAATAAAAACATCGAAAGAAGCCGTATTGGCTTTGTAATGTAATGTAAAAATTCCCAATTGAAGGTCTTCTTAATAAAGAAGCCACCATTTGCAAGACAGAACCAAAGGCTGCATAGCATTTGGTGTGCGGTAATTAACATATATACGAGAGAAATTTGCATTTAGATTGGAGTTTCTCAGATAGCTCACTTGGTAGATCATTTGCCTAGAGAGTGAAAGGTCTTGGTTTCAAACTCCAGTCTGAGCATATAATTTTTCTCTTCAAAAATAATATGAATAAAATGTTTAAATTATGTACCGATACTGAATATTGAAGATAATCTTCATGACAAGAGCTAATTCATCTTCAAAAGTAGTGCATCAGTTTGAATTAGAACTTGTTTCATCCAGTTGAAGCATGGTCTAAAAGATATTACTTCTAAAACCTTGTAAGTCTAATTTAACAAATTTTTTGAAGAGAGTTTTTGACATTGCTTATTATTTTGTAATTATGTTAAGAAATAAGAGGACTGGAGGACATGGAGTGGATGAAAATGCCTTATTGTGAATGTAAACATTCAAAACAGTTACAAAATAATGAGCAATGTTCAAAAATGTTTTATGCTTTTTTGAAAATTTTGTTAAATTAGACTTGGTGGTTTTAGGAATAAGGTGACATTATACTGCGGTGTTTAGTGGAAGATTTCTCATATCTACAAGTTCGTAGAACCATAGAGAACGAATAGAGTGGCCTCTCTGTGTTAAATTTTGGAAGCAATTTCATACCTGTGCGCCATCTGAAGATGACCATGGTACTACTTGAGCATGGCTATGGTGGCTCAATCGCAAGTAAAGTACCCTATCCTTACCCATTTTTTTAAAAATAAAATTTAAAGCTAAACACAATCAATGCTACTTTGTGAACAATTTTAGCATGTTTTATTCTTACTTTCTTGAGAAGAAAATTACAAGAACTTTGCCAACTTTTCAGATGTCTTTAACTATAAATTATTTTCATTTTTTTTTTAAATTCATCAATTGGTAAGTTGACTAAAATGATTTACATAATTTTTGTAAAATTTATTAAAAACCATTCCACTTTTAGATGAACATAATGAATATGGGAAATTGCTATTTATTAGAAAGTAATTGGAAATGTTAGACCTATACAACAAAAATATTGGCAATATTTTTGTAATAATTTTCTTAAGTAAAAATAAAAAATGCGCAAAATTGTTTACAAAGTAACATTTCTTGTGTTATTTCCATTAAGAAATATGAAACAGGATCTGGATAATGGATATGCTAAGAGCACCATTTGATGAGCCTGGTCTAATGAGTCTAATATGCTATATGTTTTTGTGTGTTTTAAGAACCGAAACCATAAAGTAATTTAAGCACAATTTTTTAAATGTTCTTAAAATGAAAATTCAAAAATACCTTAGGTTTATAAGAATGTAGCAAAAAGAAATTCAAATTAAAACCTATGCATCATTTTTCTATTCTGAACTACTCATATGTGAATGCGTGCACATCAACTCTATTTAGTAAACAGACCTGTTATATTCACAAAAATTAAAGGCAGAAATCATAGAAGAGTATCTAATACTAACTAAAATTTGTATCGATAATAACTTTTTCACATTCAATGGAAAATTTTATAGACAAATTTCAGGATTGGCAATGGGAAATCCACTTTCTCCATTTTTAGCCAATTTATTTATGGGGTATCTTGAATCACATATCACCAATGCTTATCCTTTGATTTTCAAGTGTTGGTATAGATATGTAGATGATATTATCGCTGTAATTGATAAAAAATACATTCAAGATGCATTGAAATTGCTTAATCTTCAGGATGAGTCAGTGAAATTCACTATTGAAATGGAACAAAATAACAAGATTCCTTTTTTAGACTTATACTTAATAAGAAATGAACAACAGCAAAAAATTGAATTTAACATTTACAGAAAAGACACACATACTGACAACTACATAAAATCTTCAGGTTTTAATCATTTGACACACAAACATGCAATTTTCAATAGTCTATTACACAGATTGTTAAATATTCCACTTAATGTAGAAGATTTTGACAAGGAATATAATCATATTGTTCAGGTTGCTAAAATAAATGGTTTCGATGAAGACATTATAAAGAATAAATTAAAGAAATTCAAACAACAAAAAAGGTTACAGGAATACACCACCTTACATCATGGTCCCAAGAAAGATGTAAAATTCAAGAAATTCACTTACCATCCTGAAGTTCATAATAAGTTTCAAAAAATTTTCAGAAATTTTAATATAACATTAGCTCCAATTAACAAATTCAGCCTGGGTAATCTGCTGTTAACTAATAATAAATGTAATATCCCAGACAACAAAAAATCTGGGATTTATCAAATTGATTGCAAAGATTGCAACAAGATATATATAGGAAAAACAAAAAGAAACTTGGAAACTCGTAAAAAAGAACAGTTCAGAAACATGAAGAATGGAGAAATTGAAAAATCAGCTATAGCAGCACATAGTTTATTAGAGCATCATAGGATTGAAAAAGAAGCAAAACTTTTAAAACATCTATCTAAACCTTTGGATTTAACAGTTTGGGAAAAAATATATATTCAAAAAAACCATACTAGAACTATGAACTTTGAGATTCTGGAAGAACCAAGCTTGAATACAAAGTTCTTCAAAAATACAACAGATAGCAGTTTAGGAAATGATTCATTCAAAATAACACCAGATGGCAGTTTGAAGAGGAATTCCTTCAAAAGAACACCAGATGGCAGTCTAGATAATTACCGGCAAAAAGGAGAAAAAATTGACAGTTGTGAAAACAGCTGACGATGACGACAAAGTGTCGCCGATACTGCAGTGCTGTGATTAAAAAAACATAGATGTATGAGGTAAGAAAAAAATCACGATTCATTTAATTATTAGACCTGTCTTGATTAGTTTGTTTGCTTTCAAAAATGAAATAACACGATTCATTTATTGCCTTGTATTAAAATTAATATTTTAAAAAAATTATACATTTTATAGTTACTGCAGGATGTACATTATTCAAGATGAACAGAATTTTCTCAATGAAACTTCAGTCACATACATAGTTAAAGATTCAATATTTCAACAATATTTTATATGTAATTTTATAAGAAGACTATTTCACATTTATTTACTAGCTTCCTATTACCCGAAGCCCTATAATGGGATCACCTACATTTACATTTTGATTACAAAATCTAATAGTTCATTAGAGAAGAAATCATATGTATAATTATTCTCTAAGGTGCAACAAGCTGAGAATGCCCTTGGTCTACCAGCTAGCTGCTGGCCCAATATCCACCTGCAAGAAGAATCCAAATTGTTTGACGTTTTTTAGGCTTACACACCTATTTAAGCCTAACACAAAAGCCTACCTTCATTACTACCAGGAAATTGCTGAATAGTTGAATGTTAGGCCAAATTATTATTGTTAAAATTGACACTCAATTGACGGAACAGTTTTGTTCTCTAAGATAATTACCAACACTTCATATTAAAATTTTTTTGCACATGTTAAATAAATGTTATAAAAGACATAGAAAGTTCTCAACGAGGTAGAACGTAAGGATGAATTCAAATTTACAATGACACAATATTAACATAATTTTAATATTTGTAATTTAAAATATATTCTATAACAGTTCAAAAAATTTGTTTTTAATAAAAAACAACCACTTTTCTGCATAGTGTATAATGTACTGGTACGTTCTTGCAATACACTTGAAGATATTCTTGAAGCACAACTTCTTTACACCTACTGTAGAGCCTGAAAAAAAAAAAATATATATATATACATATACAGTGAGTTTCACTCAACCTGTGGCCAATAGTGGGAAAAGTGACTACAAGCATTGAGTCATCAACTCACGCTGCCCATGCAGTGTCTATGCTAGTGGCTGCAAGTCGAGTGAAACTCACTGTATATATAATATTTGTCAATGTCCTTCACAATGAAGGTATGCCCAACTCTTATATATATTGACGATCTAGGATCATACTATTCTAAGTAAGTGTTTTATTTAGAATTCTAGTTATGTCAATGTCCCAAATCTATGGGCATTGAAAAAAAATAAAAAGAAAACCAAGAATTTCATACTCCAATTTTCCAAAGGTGTTACTAATCAAAATATTGAATTCCTGATTTATTATCAAATGGCTACAAGAACTGTCAAAAGATGGACTTCACACAATATGATCCTGAACCATTGTATATGTATTATGTACATGTATACACTTACATATTTTTAAGTTTTTTTTTGTAATATTTCACAAGCAGTCAAAACTTGCATTGAAAAATGAAATTACAATACCTGAAAAATACTTGACTTAAAAGAACGGAATACTAATACCATAAATAAACTAATAATAATGATTACACTGTCTTCATTATTACCATTCAGTGTTTATTTACTTTCTTTTTTAAGATTAAGTCTTCAATATTGGAATGTTTCTCCTCTGGTTGACAACGAGCATTCTAATATGCTGTGTATGTTGGCGGTTCATATGATTCAAAATTATATCCAGTTTTATCTGTTGGCACATGTGTACGGATCTACTTAGAATTGGATTTTTTTTTTGGCTCAACTTTATATTACCTTACCCTTCAGTTTCCATAGTATATGATTTTTAATTACTGTTGCCCTACGTAATTCTTCTGCCTTTACTAGCATTTCATAATATTTTAAACACTTGCAACAATACTTATAACTTTTTTTACAATTATTAAATATTTATCTATGTATGCAATGATTTCTTCAAAGTTATGCAGATTTGTTGTGCATATGCACACCGCTTAAATGAACTTCTACTAAATGGTAGAGATATCTGTGAAATTGGAATAAAACCAACATTCAAAAATGGAATGTTCACTCATTTCATTTGTTAGGTTCCGATGCTAAAAAGTAAGTGAACATTTAATTAAATAATATGCATGTAAATTGTTTAGTTAGGTTAGGAAGGGGAATTTATTGCAAAGGTTGGTCATATCGATTTCACATCTACGTGGTTCCATCTAGCAATACAACTCTATAAACTTTTTATAAATGTTTGCACATGTGCACTGTTATTCTCCAGGAATTAAAAATTATTAGGAAAGGTAAACAGAAGTTTTTTTACTTATTTTAGGAATTCTCACTATGAGGTACATTCATTAAGGTAGAATATGTTTATCACTCACCTCACAATATGAGGTGAGTGATAAACATATTCTACCTTAAAGAAGTTTTTTTCCCTAAATTTCTGTTAGCTTTTAAGATTAATTTTTAGACTTACGGGTGTTCTGAATACTGCTATCTCACTTTCATAACTGAATCTAATAAGAAACACCAAGCAAAAAGAATGAAACTTCAAAGTTAGTAAAATGAAGGTAGCAGCATTAGATCCACTCTGAATACCTCAAATTTACTTACCTAAAATTTATATACACGTGTAGACTTCCCAATCACTGTCATACGAAAATACACACATAGGATTTGATCTTTACAACCTCGTTTATTCTGTGAAAGAAATAATGACGAATAAGTATACAGGCTAAGAAATAAAAATGAATGAGGTAGGCCTATAAACAATTTTTGAGGAGTATTCTAATATCATGATGCAAACAAAATATATGGCGTGCCAATTTACATAATTCACAGTTAGGCCTATTATTTGAAAACACTGTTTTCAGAAGTATGTATTCATTCACCTACCTTCCATTAGTTGTATTTTCCAGCTTCACTTTATCCTTTGGATTGTAGATAATTAATTAATTTAACAATTAACTTTGATGCATCAATAATATTATATTATATTCAACATCAAACTTCTGTTCGTACAGTACATAACAATTCCACCTTTGATTTATTTAAATTTAATTCGATTTTACAACTCTATTTATTTGTACGTCATACGTCAACAATCAATAAAATAGCGACGGTGGCACAGTCTTAAGATGACCACTGTACTACATGGAAAAAAATTTAAAAAAAATTGCGTCCAAATCTCCCTATAATGATTCACGGGCCTGCGTAGAACTATCAATCCCTCTCTTTTCTGTATAAACTAGTACACATAATTTTGTAATTATTTATCACACGCTTCTTTAGACTTTGTGACATACATAATATGGGCACACGATCCCTTCAGCACATTGTCTTCTTCACACTACCTAACTAACTCACTGGCTCTATCGAACCTGTAGGTTCATAGCCATGCAGACATAAGCTCTCCACACATCCCTATCCTGAGCTGTTTTCCTATCATCCCTGTAATACTTCCCTGAAATCATGGATAATGTTATTCTCCTACCTCATTTTTGGTCTACCAACTGGGCGTTTACTCTCTGGTTTTCCTACAAGAAGCTTCCATGCCCATCTTTTATTCCCCATTCATGCCACATGTCCTGCCCATGACAGTCTACGAGACTTAACTGTTCATATTGCTCACGATTCCTGGGGACAAGTTTTGCGCCGTGTATCGTCTTTTGTTTTCCTTGGGTATATGTATATATATTAGCTTTAACAATCAGCACTATTCAAAAGCCTTTGCCCGGGCCCATGAGAGGCAAAGATTGATTCATCCTTCCTATCTAAATGCTTAAACATTAATCAAAAATAGGTCTTAAAACACTGTAGTAATCTATGATATTTAGCTAAGCTGAATGTATTATTATTATTATTATTATTATTATTATTATTATATTATTATTATTATTTTATATTATTAACCATGAAAGCTAGATGGAAAAAAGGAAGTTTGTATGAGCTCTAAGCAAGCTTGTGTACGGGAATATGCCAAACAGCAGTATACACACAAATCATTAAGCATTATATATAAAAAAAATTATGTTTAACCCGTCAGCGCTGACATCCATACGTGGTATAGACCCTCTCATCTTCACTTATTGCCAACATCTATACGTGGTATAGACCTATGCAGGCATGTTTTCTTTGTGTTCTGGATCATACATTTTTGAAGCTACAAATATGTAATTTATTTGTGTTTAACATAGAAATTATGAGCTTTCAGGACATATGAATAAAAATAATATTTGTTTAAAATTTCATTTGATATAATTTTTTTTAAAAATCAGATGAGATTAAAGTAATTGTAATTTTCTCTAAATGTGCACGACTTTTTCATTTGTTTTTTTACTGCTGTATATTCTTATATTTGCATATGAACAATATATTTTGAAGCCTGAGATCTTAGCTTCCTTTCTAAGTGTATGAATCAGCTGTGATCACATTTTTTTTCATGTGGTATTGAGGTTGAAGTAGTTTCTTACTTCAGCATTCGATGGCACACAGACCTAGCTTTGTGCTGCTTTCTGTAGGGCTTCTAATAAACTTATACACAATCTAATTTTTCTGGTCGATAAAATGATATACAAGCTATCGATTGATATATAAATTGACCTTTGTAGGGGAATACCTGATTTATTTTGCCTCTTTCAAAATAGACGTTACTTACAAGGAATCATGGTTCACAGAATCAGTCTGAGGCGCGGTGTCATGCATTATATACGTAATTATGGCTAGTTGTAACCTAAAAGAAAGTGAAATTGTTGAGTTTTTGAACCAATCTGACGATAGTTTTAGTGACAATGAAAGCATATTTAGTTCTAGTGATAGTAGTGATAATGAAATTGAAGATATAGCAGTAGCTAATGCAATTATAAATAATGATAGTGATGACAATGAAGAACCGGTACTGCAGCATGACTTCGATTGGGAAGGTATGGATAATTATGCAGGACAACAAGAAATATTTACAGGTGATTTTGGACCCCAAAACAGCGCTAATAATATTACTACCATCATTGAAAGTTTTGAGTTGTTTTTCGATAGACATTTAGTTGAACTCATTTCCACAGAAATGAACAGATATGCAGAACAGTTTCAAAATTCACGGGGTAATCTCTTCACATTTCGATCTCCAGTACGAAGTTGGGTACCAGTAACAATAGAAGAGATATATATCGTTTTAGGAATTTTTTTGCTCATGGGTATTGTCCAAAAACCAACAATTAGATCTTATTTTTCTAAAAGGAGTGTTATTCTGACACCAGGCTTTTCTGTTATGTCCAGGGACCGTTTTGAGTTGATATGTAAATTTTTACATTTTACTAACAATGACAGCCGAGAAACTTACAAAGGACCACCTAAACTTTTTAAAATTTTTCCAATAGTACAGGACCTAGATCACAAATTTAGATTCTTCTATTTGCCAAAACAAAATATAGCAATAGAAGAAAGCCTAACTCTGTGGAAGGACTTTCTTTCGTACAATACATACCTCTAAAAGCATCAAAATTTGGTATTAAAAACCTATGAATTATGCGAATCCAGCACTGGCTATTTATGGTATTTTCTTGTGTATACAGGGAAAACACAGTTATCCATTCAGGTCTTATTTCCCATGAAGCCCCTAAAACCACGGCTATAGTTCTAAAATCGATTGAGCCTTTGATAGGTAGAGGTCACACACTATGGATGGATAATTTTTATAATAGTCCTGAGTTAGCTCATCAACTAATGGTTATGTATTCTACAGATTGTGTGGGTATCTCTAAAACTAACGAGGAAAAAAAGTCCCAAAAGAACTAAAAAATGCAAAACTAAAAAAAAGGGGAAGTTATTGCAAGACATGCAGGTCCTGTCACTGTCCTCAAGTGGCATGATAAGAAAAACGTCTCTATGATTTCGACTTACCACAATGCTGACACATCTATAGTCAATAAAAGAGGCAAAAATATAGAGAAGCATGTGTGTGTTGTGGCCTACAACAAGTGGATGGGGGGAATAGACCTAAAAGATCAGCTGCTACAAATGTATCTTGTTGAAAGGAAACGCCAGACAAAATGGTACATGAAACTTTTCAAGAGGCTCCTGAACTGTTCTGTACTAAATTCTCATATAATATACAGACAAGTAACTGGAAAGAAAATAGAGCATCTTTCATTCAGGATCCAGTTAGTTGAGGAATTATTTATGAAGTACGGACGTTCTGGTGACCGTTTAGTGAGAGGACGACGTGCATCTGATAACACACTACCAAGTCTGAGGGAGAGCCACTTCATCAGAAAAATTACCCCTAAAAGTGATAAATCGAAACCTCAAAGGAGGTGTGTTGTTTGTACTAAACATGGGAGAAGAAAGACATCTGTTTATTGTTGCCAGGAATGTGATGTAGGTCTGTGATTCGAGCTGTATGAACTACTTAGGTAATGTGATTTTTTATTTCTAAAATTAGTAGCACTAAAATAAGAGAACATTATTTTTATGGTCTATGTAGTTGTAAATAACTGCTGTAGAATCCAAGCAATAATTCAGATTCTAAGTATAAACATTGCTAGTGCTTTGACACAAGATTGAGCTTGAGTTCACTCTTCTAAATATTCATTCTGATTTTGGTTATGTCAGCTGCTTTTGTATATACAAGTTACAGATGAATCAGCACTATGCCACACAATATATTTAGTGTCTCACAGAAAGAAACAGGGATGTCCAATGTTAGCAAATCAAATTATTTAGTAAAAATGTGTATCATGAGAGAGAAAATCAGATTTCGAAAATTTTTTAATAGTTTATAAAGGCTACTGAACTCCATATGGTACGTATTAAATTTCGCATTTATTTCTGAGATAACAAGTAAAAATTTCATTCAAATCCATCGATATTTTAAAAAGTTATGATTGTTTATATAAATCAGTGTTCTAGGAATGTTAAAATGGCCTCCGTCCATGCAGTAGGAAAGCAAGTAAAAGGGTGCGTCACTGACGGGTCTGAAGTTTAGAAAAATAGAATTAAAGAATAACTTTGATCATTCATAAATTAAAAGACAAAATAATAATTAACATAAAAAATATCATAACTCACACAAACAATCTCACATACATACTTTCAGTCCTTGCCAGGGTGGCTTTCCCTGGTCCACCGGACCAAAAACCCAAAGCACGCCACTCGTGTCTTCCAGTCGACGACAATGTTCCAACCAAAATTTCCGATCAAATGATAATGTTCTGAATGTGCGTATCGTATTTGAGCATTCTGAGGTAGAAGGGGAAGATGCGCAGTACAAACAGCGCAATGGGAGAGGTAGAAAGGAGGGGGGGTAGATGCAGAGAGAAAGGAAATTGGCATAGTTCATGAATCTTTCAGTTAAAGGAGGATAACGGCACTGATGTTATGAACTGAAAATTGCACTTTCGGTTCAGTTTGAAAGGTGATGATGTCACTACTATTTACGCAGAGATGCTGCCCACAACAGCACATGTTCATTCAGTCGATAGCTACCTGCCACAGTGTTCGAATCTGGTTTGCTTGTTAGTATGCCAATCAAAATTGATTCTTTCTGGGAGGGATACATAACAGCCCTTTCCGACGCTAAATACATCTATAGTGCTATCATTGAAATGTGCAAAAAGCGTGGTTTCAATATATCCAGGAATGGGATTTACTCAGTTCTTAACAAAAAAGGTAAAACTCGTATGGGATTGACTCCTAAGCATACCCTAAGCCTACTACAAGCTGCACCCCTGAGGTGGTCAGGAAACAATCCAGCCACCCAGCAGTGATGTTTGGCATCTCTCTAGCAACTGTAAACAACATAATAAACAAAAATTTTAACAATGAAATGTGGATTTTCATCAAGTAAACACCAACTCAATTGATTAAAATTTTAACTTAGAAAAGTGACATAAAAGCTGGGTTCACAAGCTCCTACCGAGACACATTGGTGAAAGGCGCACCAACAGTAGAAAGCTCTATGAATGCCATGTTGCGGGTGATAAATGGAAGTTTATAGTGACTTTAGATGAGGCATATGTATACCTTATGATACAAATAAACCACAAGCTATTTTTTAATGGCCAAGAAGTGAAAACAATTATGAAAAGTGGTGTACCGACTGCAGGGAAAGTTTTTCACATGGCTTCACGATAATTGCAGGATTTTGCTACAATGGCAAGTTAATCATCCGCAGAATAGAAAAAAGCTAAAGTTAACTCTGCCTACTACCACAGGAGTGTCCTGTCACCAATTTATACCCCTGAGATACCTTCCCTCTATGGTAGAGAAGTGAACAACGTCTGGATCCATCAGGATAAAGCTTCAAGCCACACCTATGCTGCTACACGCAGTTCATGGATACAATAGAGCAGACAACTGGAATACATGCAGTGCCCTTCAGTGTCACCTGTCAAGTCCGCCGATGCTGCGCCCATGGATTTTTGTGCGGGTGGTCTCCTAAAAAGAGTGCTTGGAAGTAGGAGACCATGCTCTATTGAAGGTGTATGGAAAGCCTGCAAGGAGGAGTGGTCCAAAATTGACAAAGTGGAAACTCCATTGCAGAGTGATAGCTAGGGTCCAAGGCCATCCACCCGAATACAACCGCTGGTGGAGACACGGGTTTTCATAAGCAGGTTAGTGATGCAAACATGTCCCCAGGAATCTGTATGTATGTACCCCATACGTTCCGTGTGGCTGTTCTCTAGCGAGATTTTCTTAACCAAGCTAATTTAGTAATGCTTATTTACCCATACATGTCAACAAGTGACAAGAGGTTAGCACATTGTTTCAATGGGACATCTAATAGGCAACTAAGATATTACTGCATGAATGATGGATGGATAAATGAAGCCTTTTATTCAGACTTGAGGTTCTTTTATGAATCTGGAAATGTTCAGACTCTGGACCCACGGTTTAAAATCGCTCCCGGGGGACTTGTCCCTTCGGATTTTTCCATCCTAAAAATCCATTGCTTCCTGACAGGTTTGAACCTGCGACCCTCGGGACTAGAGGCAAGGAACATAACCATTAGACCACCGTGACCGACTATTGTTATTATGTTGTTGAGTTTGTATTGTTGTCGTGTGGATAGTTGCCTTAACTGTGAATATAGTTATTAATTTAGGAGAAAGTGACAGTGAAACATATATTAGTTCTAATTCAAATGATTCCGATATCGGATGTGGAGCCTTTGTGAAGAACATCGAGAACTTAGCAATAGTAAATATGACTTAATTATTGTAATTAAATTAAATCTGAAAATTCACAATAATTAAGTTCCCATATCCAATGTAATCAGTGTAAGTGTTGAAAATATTGCTTGACTTAAAAATAATATTAATAAGTTTACCGGATAAATTAATGGATTACATTAGCTTTATTTTAATTTTGCTCTAGTTTTAAGGAATTGTGCACAGTACATAGACATCCAACTTACTTCCGACTCGAGGCTAATGTTTTTATTACGAGTGATTTGCACTTTTACGGAACAAGCCTGCTGGCAGGAATTCTTACCTCAACCCCTACCTGCGCAAGCTTTGTAGGTCGTGTATCAACTTAGATGAAATGGTGTCTAACTGTTAATTTACAGTAGTAGTGAAAGGCCACCACTGTATATCATTGTGATGTTTTATTGTTGCTCCTCACTGCAATTGAAGTTGTTTTATAAATCAATAGTTGCCCCAAGAAGAGATCTAACCAACAAAAATTTAAAAGTGAGTTTTCAGTGGATTAGTGATCTATCCAGAGAATACCATGGCATGGTGGATGTAAAATTATCCATACTCTCTTCCACACCTGTTTTATTTATTTTTAAAAGTTGGCTTTCAAGCAAATAGTGTAACAGTTAGTCAAGTCATGAGTAGCACATGTGCAAATTCATTCCATGAATTCTAATCAGAATCTTAGAGAAATTGAATGAAAGACCCAAAGAATGTAACAAAATAACATTAAGTGAAAAATAAATTTTGTAAACTGATCCAGTTAGAATTTTTTTCTGATTGAATCGGTGTTCAATATGTATTTTCTATTTCTTATTGTAGCATTTTTGCTAAATACGTGTTAGATAATTTTTCCACTCACTTCTGTATTAAATTGTTAATATTCAGTTATTAGCTTGTTATTTTACATTCAAATTGGCTGTATATGTTTCCAATAGGATGAGAAATTAAAATGATATAATATGTATATGTGTTAAATTATATTTGAAAAGAAAAATATACGCCTAGACTGGGGTTTGAACCCAGGACCTTTGACTTTCTATGTCAATGCTCTTCCATCTTTTTTAAATTTTAACAAATACAGGTGTTCGACAAGGGTGTAGTATATCACCCACCCTTTTTAATATATGGAAATGTTTCTCGTTTTATAAATAAGAAAAAAAAAACTTACAAGATAAAATAAATAGTTGGAACAGAGTGTGAATGCATTGTAATTCATCTCTGTTACTACTTGACCTGGAAAATTGTTAAGAAAGGAATAAGAATAAATAATATAACAAATTTTAACATTTTATTTCTTCTTCTTCCTTCCAAGTATTAGGCCAAGGCCTGTTACGATCCTATAGAAAATTTTCCCGTATGGGAAATTCTCGTATAAGACTTGAAAGCATAATAATAGTCCCTTCGATTAGTTGCTGGCCAAAGGAAGGCAAGACCAGTGATGGGGCTGCCATCTTATAGCCTCTGGTCAGGCTTTTCTGGAGAAGGAAAGAAAATAAAGGAAAGAAGAAATGGAAAAAAGGAAGGACTCCCTAGCCCTCGGATGCCCTAATAGCATTGGGGTCGAAAAAGCAAGAGTTAACCAAGAGAGGTTAGATAGTAAAGTTAAAAGAGTGCAAAACACAAGTAAGTGGAAGAAATGTTTTGCACAGCTTGGGCACCTTGTGGTCGCCATCCACATATCCCCTAGATGAGGACCCCTGAGGGCACATTTTATTTACTATATGTTATAATGCAAAAAACAGAAAATTATTTACAATTCTCTCTACACTGTTTAAATTAAATAAGTGAAGAGTACGATTTTAAAATATCTGTAGAGAAGACAAAAATAATGGCCTTTTTTAGGAAAGTTGCCCATGAGGTCAAAAATAATAATAGAAAATAAACCTCTTTCATAAGTGTTAAATTTTAATTATCTTGTGAATTGTCTTCCGGATATGTAACAAGAAATGAGATAGACAATAAATTATCAAAATTTCAAATTATATGTGGCACCATTCATAGAACACTAAAACAAGGAAGGATACAAGATTGAAGTTCTACAATACAATGGCGGTGGTGAGTCCTGGATAACAAATAAGAGGAGTTTGAGTAGAACACAAAGTGCAGAAATTACTTTTTTTTCTTTAAATCATTAGGAAGTTACATTATGAGGTTTAATTTAATAATGTTTTTATTATTAATTTAACATTTCTCAATGAAAGATAAATTATATTTGAAGAGAAAAATTTTTGCCTAGACCGAGACTCGAACCCAGGACCTTTGGCTTGCCGGGCCAAATGCTCTGCCAACTGAGCTACCGAGGCGAGTTACGATCTAGACACAAATTTTTCTCTTATATACGTTGTAATTCCCTGTCACCAAATGCTTTTGAAACCATTGTTTCTATCTTTGCAAATGGCAGCTTCTTAGCTAAGAAGACATTTATTGGGAATTTAACATTACTTTATAAAGCTAGTAAGGCTTCTAATGATGTTTTTGTTATTAATTTAACATTTCTCAATGAAAGATAAATTATATTTGAAGAGAAAAATTTTCGCCTAGACCGAGACTCGAACCCCAAAAAAAAAAAAAATTTAATTTAATATTTGAGTTTGTATTCTTACCTCATATGTTCATTCTGTTGGACGACCGTTTCAAACCTATTGCTCCATCTTCAGCTTCTTTACAAACTGGTTTTTTTTTTCTTCAAGTTGTCGGCCCTGGATCTGTGTTCCAAAGAACTTGGTAATGAGGCTCCTTTCTCCAAGAATTTCAAAGTTCATAATTTTCTCCTTGTTCTTCTGTATATAGATTTTTCCCCATATTGTGAGTTCATTGGTATTTTGTAACTGTTTTAATAATTTTGTATTTATATCTATTTTGTGTTTCTCTGTCCAAACATGAGCTGCTACTGCAGATTTTTCCACTTCTCCCTTTTTTTACATTTCTTACGTGTTCTTTAGTTCTGTTTAAATTTCTCTTCGTTTTCCCTATATATACTTTATCACAATCTACACATTTCATTTGATATATTCCTGATTTTTTATTATCTTCAATTTTTTCATTTTTGTTGGTTTTCATAAGTTTTTTTAAACTATAATCATTCTTTCGTGCTAATTTGATGTTGAATTTCCCAAAAATCTTTTGGAATTTATTGTGTGCCCACGTGTGATATGTAAATTTCTTGTATCTCCTTTGCTTTGGCTTTTCTATCTGAAGAGTGCTTTCATTTTTCAATTTCTGTTTTTTGTACTTATCAATTTTTTTGTGTATAATTTTTTCCTCACAACCATTTTCTTTTGCTACCTCAATTACGTGTTCTTTTTCTATTTCAAAATTTTCATCGTTCATAGGCATATTTACCAATGTATGTACCAGGCTGTTGAAGACTGCCATTTTGTGTGAATTATGTTTGAAACCTGTTGATTTGATGTAGTTATCTGTGTGTGTTTCTTTCCTATAAATGCTGAATTCTATTTCCTTTTTTCCTCATTTCTGTGTAATTTTAGATCTAAAAATGGTAATTGTTTGTTGACCTCTATTTCAAGTGTGAATTTTGTTGTTTTCTTCTGCAAATTTAAAAGTTAGAAAGCATCTTCTATGTGTTTTTCTTTAACTATAGCAATATCATCAACATATCTACCCCAATATTTGAACATCAGCTGATGTGCTTTAGTTATTTTACTTTCAAAACCACACATAAATAAATTAGCCAAAAAAGGATATAATGGGTTACCCATTGATAGACCAGACTTTTGTTTGTAGAAATTCAGACTGGGTAATCTTCTGTTAACTAATAATAAATGTAACACACCCAGACAACACAAAAAATCTGGAATTTATCAAATTGATTGCAAAGATTGCAACAGGATATATATAGGAAAAACAAAAAGGAACTTGGAAACTTGTAAAAAAGAACACTTCAGAAACATAAAGAATGGAGAAATTGAAAAATCAGCTATAGCAGCACATAGTTTATTAGAGCATCATAGGATTGAAAAAGAAGCAAAACTTTTGAAACATCTATCTAAACCTTTGGATTTAACAGTTTGGGAAAAAATCTATATTCAAAAAAACCATACTAGAACCATGAACTTCGAGATTCCGGACAAACCGAGCTTGATTACAAAGTTCTTCAAAAATACAACAGATGGCAGTTTAGAAAATGATTCATTCAAAAGAACACCAGATGACAGTTTGGAGAATAATTCCTTCATAAGGACACCAGATGGCAGTTTGGATAATTACCGGCAAAAGAAAAAATTGACAGTCGTGAAAACAGCTGACGATGGTGACAATGGGTCGCCGATACTGCAGTGCTGTGTTTAAAAAAACATAGAAGTATGAGGTAAGAAGAAATCACAATTCATTTAATTCTTAACTATTCATATGTTAACATCTTTCTTTATATCATTCATAGAAAAATAAGAAACCATCAATAGAACTAAAACAGTTATGAAAAACTCATATCATTCATAGAAAAATAAGAAACCATCAATAGAACTAAAACAGTTATGAAAAACTCTTCCTTATCTAGTTGCACTATTTACATTATTATTATTACTGGTATAAAGTTATGTTGTGTTATTTCCTACCTACATAACTTAATAAAGCTGGCTATCAAGTCATAGGAAAACAAGAACTAACGGAAAACAACTGAAACAAGATTCTATCTGATGTTTTTATTATTAATTTAACTCTTCTCACTGAAGGATAAATTATTTGATGAGAAAAATTTATCCTTCAGTGAGAAGTGTTAAATTAATAATAAAAACATCAATAGAAGCCCTACTGGCTTTATAAAGTAGTGTTAAATTCCCAATTAATGTCTTCTTAACATATGGGACATTCCATATCAAATCGGACAGCAAAAAATCTTGCAATTTATTTTTTTAATTTTATGTATCCCTAAATATAGTGAATACATTTATAAACGTATTAATACAGAAATTTAATTTTTATCATTTATAGGTTCGTAGTTATGATGATCTAAAATTATCGTAAATATGATAAACTAAAACGTTTACTAACTAATATTTCTGAAACAGTAAACAGCAAAAATTTGTTTCAAACATATTTATATAGGTGATATCATGTAGTTTAAGGGTGTTATTTTTATAATTAGGATATTTTTATTTTCGGTGTCAATTTTCTGTTTTATGGCGGTTTACTGCAGTACATATCAAAAAATGAAAACGGAAAAAATACAGGATACTATTCACGTAATAAGGATTAATTTTCAGCAATTACCCTTTTGGAGAGTTTAATAGTTCAGACAATATAAATGTTTTTTATTCTATTTTCGTAAAAAAAAACTCGCGGGTCCATGGCGCATCAGATTCATTACACGACCAAGGTCGTGCGCGTACTTTATTAAAAGAGCTTCATTAGTGACTTTTTCAACTGCCACTAAATCGAATAAATTATTATATGTTGTGCTTAATGGAACAATACCGTAAATTTATAAAAGTGGCGATATTTTAATTCTTACGCAGTAGATATTTATTTATCAAATTTTATTGCTGAAGCGAGAAGTAAAGAGCTCTGTTACTTACGTTTACTGTGAATTATTAAACAAATTATTTATAACTAACTCACTCACTGGCTCTGTGGAACCTGTAGGTTCATGGCAGTGCGGACATAAGCTCTCCATACATCCCATCCCGAGCTAACGTTTTCCAATTATCCTCTGTATAATCTACTTCCCTCAAATCATGTATAATGTTATTCTCCCACCTCATTCTTAGTCTTCCAACTGGGTGTTTTCCCTCCGGTTTTCCTACCAGAATTTTCCAAGCACCTCTTTCATCCTCCATACGTACCGCATGACCTGCCCATCGAAGCCTACGAGACTTAACTGTTTTTATTATATCCGGCTTTCTATACATATCATGTAGTTCACTATTATGTAGTTTCCTCCGTTCACCTGTCTGTTCATCTCTTTTTGATCAAAATATTTGCCTAAGAACTTTATTCTCAAATACTCGTAATCTTCTTTCCTCCCTTAAAACAAATTATTTATTTTGTTACAAATTTTTCATTGCAATTAAATGAAATATTATAATAAAAACTCTTACACCATTAATTGAATAAACTGGTATAGATTTTTATTATGTTATAATTACTAATTTCAATCTTAAAATAATTTTTATTGAGTGTACTGTATTGTACCCTGGAAACTATGACGAAATAGTGTTGTTACAAGATATCACTTCCAAATAAAACCGAATGTTTTAATACTAGTACCTCTTCCTAACAAACGAATGAAATGCTGAATCAGCGCATCTTCTTAAAACATCTGTTCCTCTATCAACAATTCTCAAGTTCAGATTATTTACTAGACAGTAGATTTAAATCAGTACGTGTGTTTAGTGTGTCACCTCATTATTTTAAGTATTACAATCAAATTTAAAATAATCTTTTATCATTTTTAACTAACAAGTTTGCAGATTGAAGTGTTTTATTTTATTACTGTACATATAATTACACTGTCTATTATGAATAAGCCTAACTGGTGTTATGTGAATGGAAAGTGTTTCAATCCACTCGGACGACGACATAAGAGTAGTTTAAAAAAATTCAGATCTATCCCTCCATGGAACTGTGAGGAACTCGGGGTACCCCAAGAACACTGGCTCTCGGCAAAAATATGTAGTAATTGCAGGCTAATTTTAGAGGGTAAGAGAAATGTTGAGGATGTACAGCCTAACAGATTAACTAATACTGAAAATGAGGAATCCGATGTAACACAACCTAGTAATAATAACGATAGTAGTTCCGACATCGTTAAAGAATCGGCTATACCAACATTAAATGAATCATTTAAATTGATAGGGGAAAGTCCGATTAAGAGAGCAAAAATGTCTCACAATAAATATGTGAAAAATAAATATAAAAGTGTAACTGAGGCAATTAAAAATAAAATTTTCCACCAATTTGACTCTTCAAGTGAAGAAGAGGATAAATATGAAATTGAGGTTTTGGAAAATCTTAAGAAGGCGTTTGCTGCTAGCAGTGATAAAAAAGATAAAATCAAAATTCTAACGTTGCTTCCACTCTCCTGGTCAGTAAGAAGAGTACAACAGCATTTTTATGCATCAAAACATAGCATTAAAATAGCAAAATAGCATTCAGAATTGTTACGCCTTTAAAATTCCATTGATTCCTATCGAGTTTGAACCCGCGAACCTCGAATCGGAGGCGTGCAGAGTAACCACTAGTCCACGATGATGATGATAATGTAATAATTGTTATAATGATAATAAAAATACTGTAATGATGATAATAACAATAAAAATATTTGTTAGTGCGCAAAGGACTATTTTCCAAGTAGTTCCGTCATTGTTTGTACGAGCGAGCGATCTCCACTCACGCGAAAGGTATTGCGGGCAGTCTACACATAGGAGATTTTAGGAAAAATAATTATTTTTGGTAGTTTCCTTTCAAGACTCCACTTTAATACTAATTACAAAAAAATTAACTGGTGTTCAGGTAATAATGTGGCACTTTTTGATTTTATAATTTTTTTGGTGAGGAAGGTCAATTGCATATTAATAGCATTTACGCCCTTCAGAAAAACGTAAATATTAACATACTAATTTTCACGCGATAGAGCATAAAATCATCTATAATGTGACTATCTTTTCAAGTTGAGGGAATATCCATACTTCGAGAAATGTATTTTATAAAAGAGACTATTTAAAACAATACGATAAATTGACAGCTCTATTACTATTTAATTACACCAAGCGAAGACTTGAAATTCGGTACAGATATTCAGTATATCATAAAGTTTCACTGTAAAAAAAATGGTAAACTTTTAAAGATGTGAGTTCATTTTTCACAATTTTTTTGCCGATTTCGTATGGAATGTCCCATATGCAAAGATAGAAGCAATGGTTTCAAAGCATTTGGCACGAGGGATTTGCAATGTATAAAGAGAAAAAATTGCATCTAGATCGCAACTTGGTAGCTCAGTTGATAGAGCATTTGGCCCAGAAAGACAAAGGTCCCGGGTTTGAGTCTCAGTCTAGGCGAAAATTTTTCTCTTCAAATATAAATGATTCTATCTTCTTATTGTATCCAGCTATTTGCTGACAACACAAAGTTCCACTACATTGTTCTTCATTTTACAGAAGATGGATATAGCGCCGATGTTTGTAGTATATTCCAGCTGCTAAAGTCCAAAGATGAGGAGTGGTTGGGAAATATTGCTGTGCTTTTTCCAAACTTTCAGGTATTAAAGATTAAGTTATAATTTTCAAAAAACAGCTGCCAAATTTAATATGGAAATATCAATTAACAAAACTAAAATTATGGAATTTCATAGTAAGGACCCCATACAAAGTAAAATCTGTCTCCAGAATACAATTTTAGAGAGATCTAATCAATTTAAATATCTTGGATATTATCTCTCTATCTGGGATGAAACGGATATCCCTGAAAAAATTACTAGTAATAATAAAAGTTTGGGAATTATTAATCAAGTTATGAAACCATTCCTAGTACAAAAAACACCAGATTACTAGAGCTAGGAATTTTAGGACTGCACTTTTTTTTTGTTACTATAATGTTCAAATTAGCTAGTATTGCAAAGAAAACATTAAATAAATGCCCCTAACTGTGTTTTAGTTGCACCTTTTTGCAATGCTAGCACCTTTTTGCACCTTTTCTTTAATGGAAGCACATTTTGCACCTTTTCAAACCTTTTTTTGTCTCCTTTGGAACATTTTATTACCAAAATAATATATATATTACATTTATTCAAATACGATTTCAAGGGTTGGTAACGATATTTGGTATCAGTTCACAACACATTACTTCCACTTCAGTGCAATCCCGTTAGGCTATTCCTTTTAAATTAGTTTGTGCCTCATTGCACCACAGTTATGCGAAAGCTATTGTTCAAGCAAGGAAGGTTGTTGAGTGAGTGAATAAATGTTTCAGTTCAAAATAATACTTGACTAGTGCGGTCTGCTATTTTCCTGAGTTACCAGTATACAGTATGCCGAAAGTGAACTCCTATAAACTACGTGATATTGTTAAAAGTTTACTGCAGATGGAATTCAGAGTGACGGATCTGTTATCAGGTGCATTCTTTGTGATATTTCAATAACAATTGATGAAAAACATCAATGCATTCGTGTTACGCAGCATATAAGTAGTGTAAGTACTTACACAGACTCTTTAATATAAGACAACATGCGTGAATTTTGTGTCGTTAGTTACTTGTTGTAATTGGTTTTGGTAATCTTTAATGATTATTTACATGGGAAATTTGCAACTTTTATTTTAAAAAATTGCGCCTTTTTTGCACCTTTTTCTGCTAAATTAAAGCATCTTTTTTTGCATATTTTTCACCAAAATTTTGCACCTAAAATTCCTAGCTCTACAGATTACGTTTATATAACACTTTGGCTAGACCAGTGTTGACCTATGGTAGTGAAGCATCGACACTAAAAAGACAACATGAAAGCAGAATAACTACTTGTGAAATGAGATTCATGCACAGAACACTGGGTTACTCCAGATGGGATCGGAAAAGGAACACCGATATCTTAAAAGAATTGAAGACTGTGCCAATTTTATAATATATTAAACAGTACCAACTAAATTGGAAACATCATCTTGAAAGAATGAGTTCAAATCGAATCCCCAAAGCTGTTTATAATTATATACCAAGAGGACGAAGATCACTGGGCCGTCCTATGAAACGCTGGAGGGAAAATTTTCTATAGGATCGTAACAGGCCTTGGCCTAATACTTGGAAGGAAGAAGAAGAAGGAGAAGTTTAGTTCTTTGAAGGTTTGGAAAAGAGCAATTTATGAGGATGTGTTCAAGATCTTCTTCATGACTGTTACACCAACAGCAAGTGCTAGAATCAATGATATTAAAACGAAATAGGTATTTCTGTGTGACTATGTGGCCTGTCCTTGCTCTTGTTAAGAAAGTTTGTATAATTCTGGGGATGGTTTTGTACATTTGTTAATCATTTGGCTTGGTTTGTATAGCTTGCAGTAATTAACTTTGTCAGATGAAAGCCATGAATTGATTGTAGAGTATGCACATGGTAGTGATTGTTTAGGTTTGCACCGCGTGATCCTACCTTGAGTTTGAAAGTTTTCAATAACTATATCCACATTCCTTTGCCCAGGCCCATAGAAGGCACCTTTCCTTAGTAAATTATTTAACATAAAGTACTGAATGCTAATCATGGAAGCTAGAAGGAAAAAGGGGATTAATTAGGCTTGAAAATATAAATCATTACCAATCATGACTAGCTACACAATTAGTAAACATAAGTTAACTAAAATGTAACTTTTAATAAACATCATGAGTCAGATAATTGAAATACAAGTAATATAACAAAAGTTTATCTTCTTGACCATTGAAAGAAAAAGACGTGAATGAAATAATATAAATCGGTCATCAAAAGAAAAAAGTCAATAACAATAATAAGAAACATACATACATGCACACACACACACAATCCAGTCCAGCCAAGGGCTAGGGTTCACAGTCCTGGTTGCCCCACTCTGGCTTATGGGACTGAAGAAAACCAAACAGCTCCTTCGAGCTACCGTAGATCTGACCACGACAATTCCAAAGATGACATTGATATTAACTTGCACAGCTTATTTGAGGCCTTCGATAACAAGAGGAAGATGCGCAGTCACACGCGGCGCATAAAGAAGGAAGGGGGGTGCCTGTAGGAGAGCGGACAACGAAGACAGGAATTTGACACTGTTCTATAAGATCACTGTAGAGGGAAGACATGATGACGTAGTTGTTACATAGTTTTCACGTACCGAAAACATGATTTCGGATTTCGGTACAAGTTGTAGAGAGGCTGCTTGTTTAGCAATATTGTCAACTATTTTATTTCCAGTTATGCCACAGTGACTTGGTATCCATTGAATGATTATTTCTTTTTGGAGTTGTATGAGTTTATTTTGAAGAAGTAATTCTTTGTCCCACGTTGTGGCGATGTTTTGAAGCAGTAATTCTCTTCATGCCCGATGTTGTAGTAACATTTTGAAGAAGGATTTGTGTCCCAAAAAAGAATTACTGGTTCTGGTTGGGTTTTATTTTCGGTAGAGCCAGATTCTCTTCTTGGTACACTGGATAGGAAAACACTTTGAAAATCACTAAAAACTGTTTCTTGTAGAAATAATTTCACATTTATTCACTTTGTAAAGTTCCCAGCAGATTAAGTAAGTGGTATTTTTCTTCACTATCAATTAAAATAAATTATTTTCTTGTCTGGAATCAATTACTCTTGTATTAAATATTACATTTTATCTTGAGAACTTTTCTTGCTTCTATATTTGTGGAAAGTTGTATGCAGAATGACTAGTGTAATTCTTTTATAATTTTTAAAGAACATTATTACCCCACATGATGGTAATTTTAAATTCTATTGGTTAATAGCCCATTAAATATAAGATTTAAATTTGATTTGTTAAATCAAAAAGTTAATTGTTTAGTTTAGTTTAGTTTACTTTCATTTAAAAATATGAAGTTAGGCAGGTGTTCTTATTACAGTTATAACAGAAAGCTTTATAATTCTGATAACAATGACTTAAAACAATTTTTAAAAGCATTCTTTGGAAAGACTGCTATGTAATACAATTTCTTTAATTGTTACTGAGATATTTTTATTCAACAATGAACAACAATGAATTATTTAGATGTTTTTCTTTGTTTAAGTTATATTTAAATATTAAAAGAGTTTTAAAGTATAAAATTATTAACTTTAACTTCCATGTTTCTTATGATATTAAAATCCTGCTTTAATTTAGATATTTTTGAATAAGCGAGTTAATCAAATATATGAGTGTGATGTATATTTCATTATATTAAAATAGCGCCCATAGAGTCAGTGAATATACATATGGATTTATTGGATATACTATTTATATATAAAAGGGCTGCCTCTATAGCCAATAATTCAGTTTCAAGACTGGAGGATGATGTACATGATATATAATATTTTATCTCATGTTTTGGAATACAATAATCTGCTCCAGATAAATTATCGTCAGGGTTACGGGATCCATCTTTGTAAATATGTAGAAATTGTCTTTATTTATTATTAGCTAACTGTAAGAAGCTTTGTCTTAATATATTTAACTTTTACAGGAATTAATCACTAGAGATTTAATTTATGGTAAAATTAAATGTTTCCTACCTCTCCTCATAGAAATCTTCTAAGTAGATCATGATTTTGAGACCATAACAGTCTCATCTTCAAAATTCCTTAAAGTAAATAAAATAAGCAAGAATAAAACTTTGCAAGAAATTTGAAGCCAACTGGAACCTTTATAGATAAGTACTAATTGTCTTAATATGTTTGATTGGTCATTATTTTGTGTAATTTCCTGGGATACTTGTAAAAGTTTGTGGTTTTTTGCATCTCCACAGTGAAGTTTCATTTATGACAATATTTTTGTCTAATTTTATGTTTAGTTTGCTTGATGGTATTTCTTCCATGTTGATTCTATAGAAACTACTGAAATTAATATCTGTTACACTATAAAACATCCATGGTCGAAATGTAGTTTGAAGCTTTAAATGTAGTATGTAAATTTTTCCATGTATTTATATCTTGATAGGTAGCACATTACCTTCAATTTCTATAGCAGCTGTTGAAGTGTTTTTTTGGGATGCCTAAGCATAGTTTGAGAGCAGCATTTTGGAATGTAATGATTTTCTGTAAATGCATTGCTGATGTTCCACCCCAAACTTCACATCCATATGTTAATTTTGATCTTACATAGATAATGTAGAATGTTCTCATTGTTATGACATCCGACCCCCATTTTTTATTAGCAATAATTTTTAAGAGATTTAGTCTTTTTATACATTGTGTGATGGTCTGATTAATATGTTCTTTGCATAAGAGTTTTTCATCAAATATAACACCTAAGATTTTAGGAGTAGGGTTATATGGAATTTATACATCTTCAGATGGATTGGAGGTTCGTAATTTTTTAAACTATTTTTTTTTGTAAATATTGTATATTCAGTTTTAGACTGTGATATAATCAAATTCCATTTGTGTGCCTAGTATTAATGTTGTTACAAGCGATTTGTATTGCATTGATTGCTTTCCTGGGTCTTTGTAGGTAGTCCATATAGTAATATCATCAGCATAAATACTTAACTTCAGGAGGTATAACATCAAGTATATTATGTAACATTGTGTTAAACAAAGTGGGACTTAATACAGGACCCTGGGGTATACCACTAGTGGTTCTTTTGCATGAAGATCTTCTTGTAAGCCCATATTTTCCCTTAACAGAGATTTAGGTGCTCTCACCCTACAGGGAAGAATTTGAACCATACTATACCAAATTCCAGATGTCTTCGGAGCAAAGCAGTAAGCCAGCCCTGCCCTTCATTTAAAATGCTGATGCGTCATTGGTTGCTTTGCAAGTGTCTGGTGGGAAATCCCACATCAGCATTATTCACAATATAATGATATAAGCCAGAGACTCTTGTCGTCCCAACTCCTTTCAAAAAAACGTAAAAATGAAAAAATATAAAACTATTATTCTACCAGTTATATTATATGGGTGCGAAACATGGACTCTTACTTTAAGGGAAGAAAGGAGATTACGAGATTTGTGAATAAAGTTCTTAGGAAAATTTTTGGACCAAAGGGAGATGAACAGACAGTTGAATGGAGAACACTACATGACAGTGAACTACATGGTCTTTTTAGGAAGACAGATATAATAAGAACAGTTAAGTATCGTAGACTGCGATGGGCAGGACATATGGCACAAATGGGGAATGAAAGAGGTGCATGGAAACTTCTTATAGGAAATCCAGAGTGAAAACACCCTGTTGGTAGACCAAGAATAAGGTGGGAGAATAACATTAACTATGATTTGAAGGAAGTAGATTATACGGGGAATGATTGGAAAACATTAGCTCAGGATAGGGATGTATGGAGAGCTTATGTCTGCATGGCCATGAATCTACGGCTTCGATTGTGCCAGTGAGTTAGTTAGTTATTTAGTTATTACAACACAAGTTCTTGTTTTTTCCCTCAGTATCACTTATGTGCTAAGTATTGATGAAGAGTTATGTTTAGTAAAATTAAATAAGTGTTGAGCCTACAGTAGTGAATGTGATATATTTAGCTGCGTGTGCAAGTGTTTTTTAACAAGTGCAGTATCCCTTTCTGAAAAGATGTCCGATAATTCTATGCCAGGTCCTTCCAGAATGTCTCCTGTGAAGAAACATTAACAGAGGAAAGGATTTCATTCAGGAGAAATGCAGACAATTATAAACGTTATTGAAGGAGAACCCTCACACGGCGATTAGAGATTATTATTATTGGTATTTATTATTAATATTAGTATTATTATTATTATATCATTATTGGTATTTATTATTATTTATTAATATATTATTATTATTATTGTTATTATTATTATTATTAGTAGTAGTAGTAGTAGTAGTAGTAGTAGTAGTAGTAGTAGTAGTATTAGTATTACTATTATATTGTTGTTATTATATTATTATTATTATTATTATCATCATTAATTTCATTATTATTGTCAGTATTGCATTTCATTGTTGTTAAATAAATATGTTATCAAACCGTAATTGCGTACTCGTAAGGTTTATCCGCTTGTGAAGCGCGCTTTTTCTCCGTTACAACCACTGTTTACATCTGCTCCGTAGCCATCTGGAACCAAGTATAATTTAATTACACTTGTTTCCTTATAGATGTCATTTGAGTGGTCCTTGGTCAGCGTCTCATACTGCATGAAGTTAATGTGTCATTTATAGAAGATTGTATTGTTCTTTGAATTAGGAGATAATTTATGAATTTTAACAATCTACCATTAATTGCAATATTTAGGCATTGAAGTAAGATGGAACAGTATCATAAGCACTTTCAAAATCTATTGTAACAACTATATTGCTGGAGTTCGGAATTCCTAAAAAGTTAGTTAGACTTATACGAATGTGTCTAAATGGCTCAAAGAGTAGGGTGCGTGTAGGCAAACAGTTTTCAGACACTTTTGAAATCCAGAATGGGTTGAAGCAAGGAGATGCACTATCTCCTTTACTATTTAATTTTGTACTAGAGCATGCCATTAAATCTTTAGAGAATGAGGAAGGCTTACAACTCAATGGTATTAATAAGCTGTTAGTTTATGCTGATGATGTAGTACTACTGGCCGATAGCGAGGAGATACTAAAGGCCAACACGCACACACTATTGAGTAACACTAAGAAATTAGGACTGGAAATAAATATCAGTAAAACTAAATATATGGTCACACGTAGAAATTCAGTATATAATGGAAGTGGACAGCTAATGACAAATGAGGGAAAATTTTGAGGAAGTGGCTGAATTCAAATACCTAGGAATAATAATCACAAATAGGAATGAGATGCAAAAAGAAATTAAACATAGGCTCAATTCTGGAAATGCATGCTATTATGCATTGCAGAGACTTTTGATGTCCCAACTCCTTTCAAAAAACGTTAAGCTGAAAATATATAAAACTATTATTCTACCAGTTATATTATATGGATGCGAAACCTGGACTCTTACTTTAAGGGAGGAAAGGAGATTACGAGTATTTGAGAATAAAGTTCTTAGGAAAATTTTTGGATCAAAGAGAGATGAACAGACAGGTGAATGGAGAAGACTACATAACAATGAACTACATGGTCTTTATAGGAAGCCAGATATAATAAGAACAGTTAAGTCTCGTAGACTGCGATGGGCAGGACATGTTGCGCGTATGGGGAATGAAAGACGTGCATGGAAACTTCTTGTAGGAAAGCCAGATGGAAAACGCCCAGTTGGTAGACCAAGAATGAGGTGGGAGAACAACATTAACTATGATTTGAGGGAAGTAGATTATACAGGGAATGATTGGAAAGCATTAGCTCAGGATAGGGATGTATGGAGAGCTTATGTCCGCGCGGCCATGAACCTTCGGGTTCGATAGTGCCAGTGAGTTAGTTAGTTAGTTAGTTATATTAGTTTTGTTTTCTGTTGTACCACTAGATGGACGAAAGCCAAATTGAAATTGACTTAGTAGATTGACATTTTAATTCTCCAAGTTAGTCTTTTCTGAATTATACGTTCTAATAGTTTTACAAGACAAGAAGTTAAAGATGATTTAGGATCCAATTTTTCTTTACCAGGTTTGAGAATGGGGATAATAATTGCATTTTTCCAACTTAGCAGAAATAAACCAATTTTACAGATATTGAAAAATTGAAGAATTTGTTCCATGAATTTAGTTGAAATATTTAACATATTATTATGAATATTATCTTCACCTGTAGCAGAACTATGTATATCAGATATTGCCAACTGCAATTCATCTACAATGATTATTGAATCTGTTATATCTGTATAATGGAAAATAAGTTCATAATTACATTATTGTAAATCAATGGTAAAGAGAAATAAGTTTGTCTGAACCGGGAATCGAACCCCGAACCTTTAGCTTTCCGTGCTAACGCTCTGTCCACTGAGCTAAAATTACATGTTAGGTTCTGTTCTTTCTTAGTCATTACTTAATTTTTGGGCATAATATGAGTTAAAAAGTTCTGCTTTTTTGTGAATTCATTTATATTATGTCACAATTTTTGTCCTGTAGATGAGCGATATTGCCTTACAGTTGAAGATGGAGTGTTAGAGTTCAATGTTTCAACAAATTTTTGCCAATTGTTTCTATAATATTCTTTTTTTAGCTTTGCTTTTGTCTTCCTTGTTTTCATCCATTTCCTATGAGCAATTTGTTTTTTCTCATGGTGGTTAAATTGTTATTCCACCAAATAGTCATAGGTTTGGATTTGTGTTGATTAATGGATTTTCTTGCTGCTTCTGTAATACATTTAGTGATTTCTGAACTCTTAAAGTCAATGTATTTTTGAAAAGATGCTTTTGATTATTAATATCATCGTCAAATTTATAATTTTCAGTTTCCATTTGAAAATTAGTCCAATCTGCTGATTTGATTTTCCATTTGGTTTTAGGCAATGTATTTTTTGAAAATATGTTTGATGAAAAGGAGAAAGTAATATGTATCGTAAAATTATCACTGAATGAGTCTTCTTCAATCTTCCAGGATATGAAGTTATCACATATATTTGTAGAACAAAAAGCTAGGTCAGTGGTGCTTTTATTATCAGTATTGGGACATTGGTATGCGGGTCATTAATTAAGATAATATAATTACTTATCAACCATTTGTAGATTATATTTCCAAAATTATTTCCTGGACCGTTATTCCATAAAGAATGTCTCCTAATAAAATCCCATAATATAATGAATTTTTGGTCATTTGGAATTATATCTTCTATATTCTCATATTTTAAAGGAATTGTGTTGGATCCTGGAGGAATATATATATATTGACAAAGCTAGATTATTGTTTAATAAAATTTTTGTACTAATGTATTCAATATGTCCTTTAAATTTTTGTTTTAACTTCAGTTCATGTAACGAATTGTAAGAACACCACCTCCTCTTCTTTCTTCTTGTAGATTTTAAAATTAGGCAATCATAAAGTTTTAGGATATCATCTGTCAAGAAGGTTTCCTGTATACATACAATAGTGGGTTTTTTCCTTGAATATCTTGTTTCAAGAGATCATTTTATTATTTAAAGATCTTGCATTCCATTGCAAAATTTTTAAATATTCCATACATAGAGTGTTTTTATTATTAACAGTATTATTTGATTGTTTTTTCATTTTATGTTCCTTATATGTATTTCCTAGAGATATATGGAATTTATTAAATTTTGCTATTTTTTTAATGTTTTGAAAAACAAATAGTTTCTTCTTTTGAATTACACCAAATTTCAATGCATTTGAAATTATATTTTCCTCTTTGTCGCATTATAATATTTTTAGTTATGTATTAAGTTTAGATCTGATTGATTGTACAGTATGACATTTAGTATTCCAAATGATTACTTTATGTAGGTTTTTTGTTTCTCTCATTGTAGCCCCAACTCGGAGATCCAAATGAGGGGCTACTTTATCTCCGGAATATTTTACATTGAGATTAGCAATCATATTTTGTTATTGAAAAATAGTGGGGCTGCATTAGATGTTTTTACAGCTTATGTAGGTACCTCTTAAATTTTTATATGCTTAAGTTAATAAACTTAAGAGGCAGGGATAATCTTGTTTATTTTTTATAAATAATAAATTATTGAAATATTGTGAATTTAAAATTAGTTATTAATTAGAATATGTTAAAATTTTACTTAAAATATTTCAATTTTTTTTCTCATCTTGTTTGGATGACTACCTACAAGGGATTGTGCAAAGTATGAAAAGAAAGTTTAGATAGATGTAGATAAAATATAAGAAGGAAAAGATCTCCTAGGTCTCGAATGCTCGGAGTCGAGTTAGTCAAGGGAGAATAGGAGCAAAACACAAGTAAATGGAAGCAATGTTTTGCTCAGCTTGGGCACCTTGTGGTCACTATCCACATATCCCCTAAATGGGGACCCCTGAAACAAGATGGCAGCTTAAAAAATCCAGCATTTTAACAAACATTTTTTGGGAACCAAGATGGAAATTAAAAGATACTGTTATAAGTCCAGCTGGATTTCTTAGGCTTAAAGGACCTTCGGGACTTGGAAAATCTGGTAGCGTGTTTATGTAGCCGAGCGTTAGTATGAGGATGTACAGTTATACATGTTTTGAAATAAACAAAAGGAGTCTTATTTTAAACTATTTTATTACTAAGTATAAATAATTAGAATCCCTAAGTATTCTAGCCCTAAATAACTAATCTAAGCCTATATTAAAAACTACAGTACTTTCTGGGGTTTGAGAGAGAGGGGGTTGTGGAAGTTATAAATCTACCCTAATCTTCATGTTTAAAAATGTTATATCCCTTTTGAAAATTTAAAATCAAAATAGTTAATTGTACTTGATTAGATTTCTAAAGTCCAGAATACATATTAAGAAAAATGGTCGGTGACTTACCCTTCAGCAGTTTACACACACAGACACGAGACCCTCACTTCTCAAGTATTATATACTCAATTTGACCTCTAGTTACCCTAACTGTACTCACTAACATTCCAATGAACTAAATGTAGGGATGTTTACAGTTAGCTAAGCAAAACTTTGCTCTGAACTATATCATGTCTAAACTCTATTTCAAAAGACTTTGCTTGAATAATTAAAATAATCTATAAAACAATTAAAAATCTATATAAAAGACTATGTATTCATAACAGATACTTAAAATTAAAAGAACTTGGAAACAAAAGATCTGCAGATATCAAATTCATCAGCAAATGTTTAGAAATGGAAATCACCCCAAAATTAATCAGAAAAATTGTTAAAAAAACAATAACTACCATCGAAAATGTTAGAAAAGAAAACTCTAAATTTAGAAAAAATTAAACATTACACCACAATAAGTAAAATAGACGTGGAACTGTACTTCTTACATCTAAAATTAACCAAAAATTTAGGCCAAACAGTTTGGAATAACTTAGAAAAACTTCTACAACCAACTTAACTTTACCATGAAGAGGAAAATAGATGTACAAAAGAAAAAATAAATAATTTAAAATCAGAATTAAATAAAATGAAGAACAGTGAAAACACAAAAAAATGAAACCACTAATTTAGGGGGGAAAAGAAACTGAGAAGAATGTAATTAATTTATCGTCAGAAAACTTTACAAAAGACCAAATATCTATTTTGGACAAAGATTTGAAAACTTGCATTAGTTATTCTAACAATTTAGAAGATTACATAGCGGATGTTGAAATTGCTATTGAAGACATGAAATTCAAAGAATGTGGGGAAGTTATTGAAAAAATTAAAAACACAAATATAGAAAACCAATGCAAAACAAACATGAAGAAAGTCAAAAAACCTTAACAATAAAAATGTTGATTTTTCAAAATGAGATAAAGGTAATAATTTAATCATTTTTGGATAGAGAAGATTGCAATGATAGGATGGAGAATTTATAAAAAAACAAATATGAGGCGAGTCAAAATACAACTCAAAATAAATAAATTAAATAAAAATAAAACTGTAAGTTTTATTTTTTATTTAATTAATAAATGTGGATTTTCATCAAGTAAACACCAACTCAATTGATTATCAAAATAAATTACTGGTATTATTTATTCATTGCTATTATTATGACTTTTGTGGAGGAACTTTTCGTACAACTTACTAATACAGTGTGATCAAAAAGTTGACAGTTAAACAGGCCAGTGATACTTCTGCCATTTTCACAGTGACATTTTTATGTAAAGTAATAAAACGTCGTTTTGAAGCACATCAGTGATGGATATAAACAAAAAAAAACAAGGTATATGTTGTTTTTATAAGTAAATGCACAATTTAAGTAGCATTTATTAACATTTATATGAAATTAATTATTTTCTAAATTTTCCTTTTGCCCTCAGCCAAAAAAATCAGTCGCCTGTGAAGGGTTAAGGGGAGAAAGAAAGATTTAGAAAAATAATGAAGAAATTGGGATATAAATTTAAAAAGTTTAAAAGTAATATATATATTAACAGAAAGAAATTATGTTTAGCCAGCCGAGCTTGTTATTTACGAAGAATGAAAAATAATTAAGGTAGAATATGTTTATCACTCACATCATATTGTTCAATAGAACAATATGAGGTGAGTGATAAACATATTCTACCTTAATGAATATACCTCATAGTGAGAATTCCTAAAATAAGTAAGTAATGAAAAATAATGTTAACTTACAAGACAACAAAAAGCCAGTCACATATCTAGACGAGAAATGGGTACACCTTTATCATAGGTGGTGTACAGTAAATAAATGCTGGCAAAGTGAGAAAGAATTTGGAGTAAAAATAAAATGATGGCGCTGGGAAACGTGCATGCTGGAGGCAGATATGATTTCATCCCTGGCACTAAATTAGTATTCAAAGTCAAACAGAAAACCGGCAACTATCACAATGAATGTGGAAAATTGTAAGAAATGGGTAGAAGAACGACATATTTATTTACCACCAGATAGTATACCGCAGTGTTTTGGACAACAAACCCCAACTTCAGGCTCCTGAATACAAGTTATCAGAAATTGGCTCATTTTCTTCCATCCACTCGAAAATCTTCATAAATAAACTGTATACATACAATTTAATTAACAAAAGACCAGCAAACCTGGATCATAAATTTGACTTGGTGAGGAATTACTTAGTTTATGCAGCTCGCGTGATGAAACTGACAAAAGGAACTGCTATGCACTAAATGTGGTACACAGTTATCTGTCATTAAATAAACTGAAGATGAATGAAAAATTCATTCAAAACCAATGGTGTTAAATGAAATAAATTTGAAATTGTATGAGGTGAGTTATTAAAAATATGTTCCCACTCAATAATGTTTACTTGCCAACATTAATTTGAATATAGTCACTGTACTGCTACATTGTGTAGTAGTTTGACAACAATGTTCAATATTAACAATATTTACTTTGAATGTATGTAGATAACAAAATTATTCTCCTTTTACTTTGAATTCATTTCCCAGATGCCGACATATATTCCTTTCCACTTTCTGCTTTGTTTTAATTCCACTCTTGCACATTTATTTTTCTTTTCTTAGATTTTATTACATTATTTTCATTTGCACAAGAACCTGCCGCATCAGCCATTCTGCATTTACTGTTCTTTGTTGTCAATAGTTGCCACGGACAAAATGCGGTCAGCAGTTGGGATGGGCCTTTATTTCCCACGCGTGTAAAGACGTTAGAATTTTTTTATACATAAAGTCTCATTTATCATCTTTTGAGCAAAGTTAGAATTATGAACTTCTAAAGATTAACAGAAGATGGCCACAGGATACATATTCAAATTTAACTTTATCCATATTATATAATCATTTATATATTATTAGGAATAGATATGACATTCTGCAAATAACTAAAAATCAACCATTGGTTGGGATCCTGTTGAGCCCCTCAATTATTGGCTCAAGTTTAGATTACCTTTCCCTTGAATTCTTATACGCTGTTCTTGTAATACTGTTGCTCTACATACTTCTTCCATTTTTACTAACATTTCGTACTATTTTAAATGTATTATGACAATACTTATGAATTTTTTTACAATATAATTATTATTAATTAAATGAAAATAAAACTATGTTTTATTTTTATTTAATTAATAAATATGGATTTTCATCAAGTAAACACCAACTGAATTGATTATATAATTATTAAATATTTTCTATGTCATTAAGACATTTTGCTTGTACATTCATACCTCTTATGATTGTTTTTGTTGAACATATGTTTCAAGGCTTCTGAGCCCCATCATTAGCGATTACAGACTGAATTTTGTCAAGTTTTTATCTATGTATACAAAATGTTGCATTTATCTCAAATTATACCATTATGCACATGCATGAACATCTGCCAGATGGCAGAAATATCTGTGAAATCTGAATTCAAAAATATATTTTAAGAAATATTTGTTCACTTCATTTCATTAGGTTCTGATGGGACAAGTTAGTGTAGATTAGTTTACACTTTATTAAATGTTATGCATGTAATTTATTTTGTTAGGTTAGGAAGGGGGAAGTTGGTGTACATCCATTTCTTATAAACATGTTTGGGAATTTCACACATATGTCCACCATCTAGTGGAAGTTTCTTCAAGCATTCGTGCATGAACACTATGATTCTGTAGAACTTAGAAAAATTCTTGGGTAAGGTAAACTAAACGTTTCCCAATAGTAAACAAAGCAACGAAAAGATTTTCTATCTTAAAAAGATTAGCTGGAGCAAAGTGGGGTAGTAATTGCCAGACTCTGAACACCATGTATAAAACATTCATCAAGCCAATACTTCTATACAACGGGGAGGTAATAATAACAGCAAATAACTCGAACCTGAATCGCCTAGAATTATACCAAAATCAGGCTTTACGGCTTATAGCCGGCGCAGCAAAATAAACTCCAATCACAGCAATGCAAGCACTAACTCAGAACCCTCCAATATGTCTAACTTTAGAGGAACAGGCAATAACACAACATGAAAAAATGTTACAGTTAACAACAACAAAATGGGAAAAAAGACAGTTGCAACCAACCAAGTTGAAACACAAACAAGTTTCTTGTCCAAAGTAACGGAAAAAAAATCAGATTTGAATCTTCCTAAATCTAAAGAAAATATTTTGATCAGAGATAACCCTCTTACTTTTGAACCAATTAACATTCAGCTAAATCTAGAAGAACCAGTTACAAAATCTGAAATTCCCACACTTGTACTAAAAGCTCTAGCATTAGAAGCTGTGAATAAGAGATATCCACCAGAAGAATGGTTACATGTCTACACAGATGGATCTACTATTGATAACAACTCAGGATCAGGAATTACATGTGCATTATTTTCATTTTATCAACCAGCAGGATACCACACAACAAATTTTGATGCGGAAGTAATGGCTATTCATATTTCACGCCAACAATTACTATACAGAATAAATAAATTTTAAAATGCTGTCATACTTTCTGATTCTAAGGCAGCAATATATGCAATAAATTCACACAAAATGAAGTCTATACAAATTAAAGAGTGCTACAAAATGATTCAACAATTCCAAAAATTACAGAAAAGAATTAAATTGCAATGGATACCTGCACATTGTGGAATTGCTGGAAATGAGACTGCTGATTTTCATGCCAAAAAAGGCTCCAATCTAATTCAGAATACTACTAAAAGTTTACCTTTCGCATCCATGAAAAGAATAAAAACAAATATAAAATCAAACAAAACCAAGACCTATGTAATAAAGCCAAAGACAAAAAATGGAATATTTTAGTAAAGAAGCCAGATATTATTCCAGAAATTCCACATAAAACTACATTAGGAAGATTTAGACTATGGTGAAATTAAATGTTTCTTACCTCTCCTCATATAAATTTTCTAAGTTGATCGCAATTTCGAGACTATAACTGTCTCAACCTCAGAACTTTGTTGGCGACTGGTGTTATGTCGATCGGAAGAAACTCTTCTTCTTCTCTCTGTCACAGAAGAAGAAGAGTTTCTTCCGATCGACATAACACCAGTCGCCAACAAAGTTCTGAGGATGAGACAGTTATAGTCTCGAAATCGCGATCAACTTACAAAATTTATACGATGAGAGGTAAGAAACATTTAATTTCACCATAAATTAAACCTCATAGTGATTAATTCCTATAAAAGTTTAAAAAAAAAAATTAGACTGCTTACAGAACATGACTATTTGGCCAAACATTTATATAAAATAGGAATCTACACAAATCCAAATTGTCCCCTATGCAACAAAGACGAAGAAATGAACGAAGAACACCTACTAACCTGTGAAGTATTACCTGGTGGATCCACCATAGAGAAATATTGGAGAGCAAGAACGCTAATGGCTTCGTTGCCAAGGCCCAGCATTTGAAAACAACAACAACGCATTTCCCCCTATATAATTTAATGTTATTCTCCCACCTCATTCTTGACTTATCTACTGGGTGCTTTTTTAAGAGTTTCCATGCCCTTCTTTCATTCCACATGTCCTGCTCATCTCAGTCTACAAGTCTTAATTGTTCTTAGTCTGTTCATCTCTCTAACATCTTTATTCTCAAATATTTGCAATCTTTTCTCTTCCCTTAAAGTAAGATACTATGTTTCACATCTGGGAGAATAACAGTTTTATATATTTTCAGTTTAATGGTTTTTGAGACAAGAATCCCTAAAATACATAATAGCATTTTCAGAATTCAGCCTTTCGAAAATCTTTCCACATATGAGATACTGTTAAAAAGTAGTATTTTTATTTTAGCCACCTATATGCATGTAAATAAAATGCAAGCAATTATTATCGGACATCCAAGATTATTAAGCTCCGTAAACAATAGCACTATGCCGGCCATCATGTTAGATAATGAACAAATTCCATATGCTAACATTGTTAAAAACTTAGGATTTTATATTTGAAGAGAGACATTTTTTTTCCTGCCTAGACTGAAACTCGAACCCGGGACCTTTGGCTTGCTGGTCCAAATGCTCTACCAACTGAGCTACTGAGACGAGTTGCGATCTAGATGTAAATTTTTCTCTTATATACGTTGTAATTCCCTCGTGCCAAATGCTTTGAATCCTTTGCTTCTATCTTCTTAGTTAAGAAGACATTTCTTGGGAATTTAACACTACTTTATAAAGCCAGTAGGGCTTCTGTTAATGTTTTTATTATCGATTTAACACTTCTCACTGATGGATAAATTATATTTGAAGAGATAGATTCAAATACCTAAATAAAACAAACATCTAAAAAGATTTTTTTCATAATGCATTCCCCAAAGCGTCTCAAAAACTTTCTTCCTACAGCTCTTAAAAGGAAACCTTAGTGATTCTGCATTTTGATTATTGTGATGTTCTGTTAACCGACATAAGTGACGGAATGTCAGATAAACTTCAGTGTGTTCATATTATGTGTATGAGATTTATGTTTAATGTCCATTTCTCCACAAATTGTTATGACTCCATCTTGAAGATGGTTTTGTCTAGTTCTCTTATATTTGCTCTAACTTTGATCTGTACATTGCCCCATGTAAGGTACATATATTAATTGGTCTTTCTCATTTAATTTATAATATTTCTACTACTGCTACTACTACTACTATCATCACCGAGCGCCACCACCATTATATATTGTATAGGCTAACTACTATAAATAATAATAATAATAGTAATAAAAAAATAATAATAATATAGTGATGATTAGAGCCTAGATGTTATATGCAAAATAAAGTACTAAATATGCACGAAAAATGTAGAAAATATGCACCCTAAATATGCAAAATCAGGTTGTAATAAAATCAAATCATTTGCTTTGTGGGTAATCTTATATATACATTTTAAAAAAACATACTAGAACCATGAACTTTGAGGTTCCAGACGAACCAAGTTTGATTACAAAATTCTTCAAAAATACACCAATTGACAGTTTAGAAAATTACCAGCATAATAACAAATTGACAGTCGTGAAAACAGCTGAGGATGGGAATGATATATTTCCCGATACTGTAGTTCTGTGTTAAAAAAACAGATGTATGGGGTAAGAAGAATTCATGATTAATTTGATTCTTATTAAGAAAACCTCAATGAAAAAATTCCCAAAATTATGTTAATTAATCTTACCTTGTTCCTGGCTATTACAGTAGATAAGGAAGGTTTTCTTGTGTGAAGCTCCCTCATCTGTCAGTGAAGAAGGTTTCATAAAATGAAAATGTCCTTTCTACATCACGATGTCACAGGTGCATGTGGAAAACACCACAGTTCTTCTTCAGTGAATTCCTCTTTGGTTATAGTTTTTTCGCTATCATCAGAGAGTATTTTGCTAATTTGACAAATTCTATTGTTGTCAGGACTTTTATTTAATACTTCACTAAGCTTATCAAATGCAATTTTAGTAACACCGTGAGTTTCTGAAGAAACTTGATCTATCAGAGAAAGTGAATACTCCAAAGAATTATTTCTGGCCTCCAACTGTGTTATATAATTTCAGGTATTTTAGAAAAGCGATTATGAATAACTGGATCCTTTTCTTGATGCAATTTTCAGATAAACATTCCTGGCTACATCATCTGCATTTGAAGAGTCTAACAGTTTTCATATCACTGAAATGTTCTGCATAATATGACACAGCCTCCAACCAAGTACCCAGCAAATTACAACTGGCTCAGGAGGTAAAGGCAAAGTTGCAAATAGTTGATGAATTTTTTTAATTCTAAGTGGCGCCTTCACAAATACTTTCTTAACATTGAAGACAAGTGTTTCAGTGACACGATGTAAACCATGAGTCAGGTGAATTAATTTTGGATAAAAAACTTTTAATCCAGCTCCCGCTGGAACATCACTGAGAAATAGTAATACATTGTCATACTGTACTCTGCCTGGCCACAAAAAAGCTAGCAAGTCATTGAAAAATTTCACAACCATGTTTTGATTTACCCATTCAAGTACCTGAATATTTAAAAGGAATGGTTTGCTACCTGCTTTCATTACACTACATACACACTGTCCTGCTGCATTTGTTGTCTCATGTTCTGATATCCAGATATTTTCGTGTTTCAATGTATCCTGTTTGTTACAAATTACATCCTGAAAACACTGTGGTACGCAATATAGAATCGTCCAGGACCCTTTTGTTTTTGTATTTTGCTAAGAAATTCTGAAGTTCCACATTATTAATTTTCCACAATGGAATGTTGGCACTCACTAAAGCTAAACACAAGTGTTTACAAAAATCGTCACTTGAACGTTTATTGTTGACCTACATTGCTAGTACTTAATTGAGACTAGACTTGCACTGTATTAATTTGTTGCACAACTTCAAATTTTTTATTTGCAGAAACACTTTTTTCACACACTATTTTACCGTCTTCACTAAAAATATCTTTCCGAAACTCATTTACATAACAAGGCAGAATGTGATGCTTTTAAGGGGGGCATTCTTCAATTAAACCTAAGCACAGATTCAACTGTTATGTATTGAAAAGCAACTGAACTGCTACCTGACTGCTGAGGTCTGAAGATTGGAATCCTCAGTCAGTGTGAAACTGATGACATGCATAGTACAGCACGGGAGATCAGACCTGTCGCATGGAGGTGTAAGGAGATTGTTAAGGAAAGTGGATCAGTGTTTTGCTCTGCTTGATTACCGTATATCTCGGCAGATATCATAAAAAAAAGCCCCCAAAATCCAGGGTCGTCTTAAAGGACCGATACAAAAAAATTAGATTGAAATTTATATAAATTAAAAACCATTATAAAATGAAAAAATAACTGACCAATGTATTTAAAATCCTGCAAAATCCTCACATTTATCATCATCATCGGCAAATAACTCCTTAAGTACATCCTCGCCTTAGTTGTTGAGAAGCTCGTCATATAGGTCCCATTGTGTATCTAGCGAGTTGATTTCCGCTTCATCATCCCATGACAAATCGTCCTCGGTGCCATCCATAGCATTAGAAATCCCACACTTTCTGAAGGATTTGATCACTGTTTCGACTTTCACCTTTTCCTTTGATTTGATTATGAAATCACACAACACATCAAGTGACGCAGCCCGCATGGCTCCACCTTTCGCATACGACTTTTCGCCACTCATCATCCAGTTGTTCCATTGTTCACACATGTGATCTTTGAATGGTTTATTCAGAGAGACGTCTAAAGGCTGGACAATTGAAGTTAAACCACCCGGTAGAACAGCAATTTTAGTATTGTTCTGTGCTAAGCGATTTTTAGTGCTGTTAGAGATTTAGTGAATCCCCTTGAGTACAGCTACTATCAAACCAGTCCTGAAAACATCGGTTATTCAATTCTTTTGCAGTCTGTTTTGTGTAGTAAATAAACATGAACATTTATTTCAAAATACAATAGGAAGTAACATAAAGAATTTTTTTTTAAATCATTAGGAAGTTACATTATGAGGTTTAATTTAATATTTGAGTTTGTTTTATATTATTTTTGGTCTGGACATCTTACCTCAATATTATATATATTAATATTGAGGTAAGATGTCCAGACCAAAAATAATATAATTAAAATAACCTCAAAATATAACTTCCTAAAATTAAATATTATTTGAGTTTGTATTCTTTAACATTCTTACCTCGTGTGCTTATTCTGTTGGACGATCGTTTCAAAGCTATTGCTCCATCTTCAGCTTGTTCACAAACTGGTTTTTTCTTTTCTTCAAGTTGTCGGCCCTGGATCTGTGTTCCAAAGAACTTGGTAATGAGGCTCCTTTCTCCAAGAATTTCAAAGTTCATAATTTTCTCCTTGTTCTTCTGTATATAGATTTTTCCCCATATTGTGAGTTCATTGGTATTTTGTAACTGTTTTAATAATTTTGTATTTATATCTATTTTGTGTTTCTCTGTCCAAACATGAGCTGCTACTGCAGATTTTTCCACTTCTCCCTTTTTTTACATTTCTTACGTGTTCTTTAGTTCTGTTTAAATTTCTCTTCGTTTTCCCTATATATACTTTATCACAATCTACACATTTCATTTGATATATTCCTGATTTTTTTATTACCTTCAATTTTTTCATTTTTGTTGGTTTTCATAAGTTTTTTTAAACTATAATCATTCTTTCGTGCTAATTTGATGTTGAATTTCCCAAAAATCTTTTGGAATTTATTGTGTGCCCACGTGTGATATGTAAATTTCTTGTATCTCCTTTGCTTTGGCTTTTCTATCTGAAGAGTGCTTTCATTTTTCAATTTCTGTTTTTTGTACTTATCAAATTTTTTTGTGTATAATTTTTTCCTCACAACCATTTTCTTTTGCTACCTCAATTACGTGTTCTTTTTCTATTTCAAAATTTTCATCGTTCATAGGTATATTTACCTATGTATGTACCAGGCTGTTGAAGACTGCCATTTTGTGTGAATTATGTTTGAAACCTGTTGATTTGATGTAGTTATCTGTGTGTGTTTCTTTCCTTTTTTCCTCATTTCTGTGTAATTTTAGATCTAAAAATGGCAATTGTTTGTTGACCTCTATTTCAAGTGTGAATTTTGTTGTTTTCTTCTGCAAATTTAAAAGTTAGAAAGCATCTTCTATGTGTTTTTCTTTAACTATAGCAATATCATCAACATATCTACCCCAAAATTTGAACATCAGCTGATGTGCTTTAGTTATTTTACTTTCAAAACCACACATAAATAAATTAGCCAAAAAAGGAGATAATTTCTACAAACAAAAGTCTGGTCTATCAATGAGGGAAAACTAAATATTGGTTTTCACTCAAATAAAAAGCATTGATTAAATTTGAGAATAATGTTGATAGTTTATTTTCCAATACAGTTATTTCAACTATGATGAAACTTGTATTTAGCCTTCTTATTGTCAGTTATATAATGGTGGTACTAATTATTATTGGACGCTCAACTGTCATAAATTATCTTCTTCTTCTTTCTTCCAAGGCCGAGGCCTGTTACAATCCTATAGAAAATTTTCCCTCCAGCATTTCATAGCACAGCCCAGTGATCTTCGTCCACTTGGTATATAATTATAAACAGCTTTGGGGATTCGATTTGAACTCATTCTTTCAAGATGGTGTTTCCAATTTAGTTGGTACTGTTTAATATATTCCAAAATTGGCGTAGTCTTCAATTCTTTTAAGATATCGGTGTTCCTTTTCCGATCCCATCTGGTGTGATCCGCTGTTCTGCGCATGAATCTCATTTCATAAGCCGTTATTCTGCTTTCATGTTGTCTTTTTAGTGTCCATGCTTCACTACCATAGGTCAACACTGGTATAGCCAAAGTGTTATATAAACGTAATCTGGTGTTTTTTTGTACAAGGGATGGTTTCATAACTTGATTAATAATTCCCAAACTTTTATTATAACTAGTAATTTTTTTCAGGGATATCCTTTTCATCCCAGACAGAGAGATAATATCCAAGATATTTAAATTGATTAGATCTCTCTAAAATTTTATTCTGGAGACAGATTTTACTTTGTATGGGATCCTTCCCATGAAATGCCATAATTTTAGTTTTATTAATTGATATTTCCATATTAAATTTGGCACCTATTTTTTGTAAATTATAAATTGATCGTTGCAAATCATTTTCGGAAAGTGCCAGAAGAGCTAAATCGTCTGCAAAAATAAAAAACATCGAGTTTGATGTTCCTATTGATGGGTATATAACCTTGTTGTGTTTTCCTCCATTTGTTTATTAATTTATTCATATATATAATGGAAAGTCCACATCCCTGTCTTAAATTATACTATTCAAAAATCTTTTATTTCAAATTGAAGTTAACTGCACATATGTAGTAAAGTGATTCATCATCATCACTCCAGGGTATAGGCAATTGCATCAGCCCAACGTCTTCTAGGTCTTCCAACATCACATCTTCCTCTTGCTTGATAATTTCTTACTAACAATGGATATCTCTCCTTACTCATTCCATCCATATGATCAATCCATTTCTGTCTGTAATTCGTGATCTTATCCAATAAAGGCTGTACTTTCAATTCTTCTCTTATATCCTCATTTCTTATTCTATCAGTCTTGTACATCCTTTTACTTGTCTTAGGAACCTCATCTCCGCTGTCTGTATTCTATCCTTCTGTTTTTTCATTGGAGCCCAAGTTTCACATCCATACAATATTGTGGGAACCGCCATAACATTATACATTTTTATCTTGGTTTCTTTTCTAATTTTATTTTTGAATGTTCTCTGTATTGTTCCACACACCATCTGAAATTTATTTATTTTGGAGTCAATATCTCTTTCCACATTGTAGCCAACATCACAGCCCAAATATTTGAAACTAGACACCTGTTCTATACTTTGATTTTCTAAAATAATTTTGGATCTCACTGGATCTCTTCCTCTAAAAGCCATGGTCTTCGTTTTCCTTACAGAAATCTTTAGATTATATAATTTACATATTTCATTTAATGCATGCATAGATTTCTGTAAGTCATCTTCATTTTTCTGTATTATGATTACATCGTCAGCAAATAGAAGATTATTTATGCACACTTTATTATCCATTCTTATTCCTAGATTCACTAAAACTTTTTAAAATATTGTCTCTATATATATATATTAAACAAAGTGGGTGATAAACTACATCCTTGTCGTAATCCAGTATTTGTTTTGATTGTATCTGTTCTTTTGAATCCGATATCTATAATTATATTTGTGTTAAGTTATGTAGATAGGAAATAACACTATGAGGTTCTTTAATATTGTTTATTTTTTATCATTTCACTCACCTCATACTTCATAATTTATAGCAGACCCAGGGTTTCTTCACGTAATTCGTGACATTGTCAATGCTGCGTCATGTTCACAACTGACGTCCAACGGCCTTCTATCCTGCAGACTGACCTCCGCGCCATCTGGTGGCCGACCGAAGAATTTCCAAATCAGGCCTCTTTCTTTATAACCGGGTATTTCAAAATTCATAGTTGTATTTTCATTCTTGCATATGTAAATTTTTTCCCAAATTGTGAGTTCCTTCGGTTTTTCCAATTGTTTAAGTAATTTTGTTTTGGTTTCTATTCTATGTTTTTCTGACCAGGCATGTGCAGCTATTGCAGATTTTTCGGTTTCTCCATTTTTAACATAGAATAGAAACCAAAACAAAATTACTTAAACAATTGGAAAAACCGAAGGAACTCACAATTTGGGAAAAAATTTACATATGCAAGAATGAAAATACAACTATGAATTTTGAAATACCCGGTTATAAAGAAAGAGGCCTGATTTGGAAATTCTTCGGTCGGCCACCAGATGGCGCGGAGGTCAGTCTGCAGGATAGAAGGCCGTTGGACGTCAGTTGTGAACATGACGCAGCATTGACAATGTCACGAATTACGTGAAGAAACCCTGGGTCTGCTATAAATTATGAAGTATGAGGTGAGTGAAATGATAAAAAATAAACAATATTATATTTGTGTCTTCATATAATTTCTTTATTGTTTCAACAAGGCACAGTGGGTATCCTTTCATTCGTAATATTTCTCATAATTTTTGTCTGTTTACCTTTTCTTCTTTTATAATTAAAATTGTACTCAATATTACAAAAATCATGAGCCGACCATCATTATATAGGACTTGGTGGGCATGACATCTACTAGTGCAATGTCCAGATTGAGAAGGCTTTCCTTCCCACAGTCCATTATTCCAATTAAGACATTCAAATCTGATTGGTTAACCAACTCACATCCAAGTTATTCAAGTTGCTACTTCACACTCCTTTGAAATTGTTAACCTCAACAGTAACTTAGTGTTTTTATGATATAAAAAATATGAATTTCTCAACATTCACACTTACGACATTTTAACTGATTTTCCATGAATATAAAAAATTTAAATATTAAAGATATATATATTAAATAACTAAAATAACCCCTATTATTATTAAATATGGGTAAATATCCGACTTTAAATATGTTGATTAAAAGTGTGGGGCACTAGAAATGTTGACACGGGAATTAGATAAATCACCCTTGGATATAGTTGCTTTACAGGAAAAGGAGGGATATGGAAACTTCTTGCAGGAAAACGTAGAGTTTTGTACACCAAGAATGAGGTGGGAAAATAACATTAACAATGATCTGCAGGGGTTGTAGCTGAGGATATGGATGTGGAGAGCTTATGTCAGGAGGTCATGAACCTATGGGTTCTCCTGAGTTAATATTTAACAATCACTCCAAGTATAATTCACTTACCTCAATAACTCCCGTTGAGGTTGTTGGATTCTAGATCATGGTTAATGTTATTTCTGCCACATGTTCTGCCCGTCTCAGTCTATAAAACATAATATTGTTATTATTACATCTGGCTTTCCAATAAAGATCACATGGCTCATTGTTTTCTAGTTTTCCAATCAGCTGTCTGTTCATCTCTCTTCAGTCCAAACAATTTCCTAAGCACTTTATTCTCAAACACTCATTATTTCTCTTCTGTTAAAGCAAGAGATGACATTGTAATACATTTAGTATGTCCTGTGATGGAAGAAATGTTCTCATGCTTTTTCAGAGTTGAGCCAGTGTTTAATATTTTGTGTTCCTAGCTCACTTGTTACTCTCATTTGTTGTTAAGTGTTTATTCTACTGGTGACAGTGTATTTAAAATTACAAAAATCTTGTGTGTGACAGCCCATTTATTATATAAAATGCACACCATGTTACATAGATGTTTGTACTTGTATCGTGTACATGTAGCCATGTTTGTGTGTTACCATGCAGGCTAATATTGTCATAAAGTACCAAGGGAATTACTTGGCATCTGATGTGTCAGTCTTCTCAATGTATGTACCCAGGAATCTAGTGGAGAATCTAGCAATTAAAAATTCTACACAACCAACTCTCTTAGCACCAAGATAGAAAATTTACAATTAAAATGTTGAAGCCTGTCTGTACACACACGGTAGTCGGGATACTACTGAGCTAATTTAAATGTTTATTCTAATAACATGAAATTTTTTATTCTGCAAGCATGTGACATGCCAAATAGAAATGCAAAGATCATAAAAAATTATTTTAGCAGTAAAGAATAATTACCCTGTTAAAAAAAAAGACAAAAAGTGGCTTAGAATTGAATGAGAGGTTGAGATAAAACATGAAATTCACCATGTTTACAATGGAAGACAACTTATGAGAAACTCACTTCCTGCTACTTAATTTAACCTGATTAAACATGTTGGCAATTTGCTATATCACTAGACTAGTTCTCCCATAGAATAGCTGCATAACATGACATGACAAGCCTAGAAGGCCCTTCGCCTACCACATGTTTCTGGCCTCACATCCACATGTATTATTACTGAGATGGTCAATCATCCAGCCAGTATAGGGGTGTCATGTGGTCAGCATGGCAGGTCCCTCAGCTGTTAGCAGTTATAGCAGATTTTCTCAGCCTGGAGCTGGTACTACAAAATTGCTCCCTTTGCTGGACGGGACCAATCACATACTAACCCAAACTCCACGAGGAATGTTCTTCCCTCATTGGACTTAAACCCGCACAAGTCCTATAGCTTTGCATCATGTCTCAGCTAGGTTGCATAAAGAAAATTATTGTGTTTTAATATTGTTATTAACATTTTCAGATAATGAATTACCAGTTTGCTGTGGAAACTGGACCACAAGTAAATTAATATACTCATCTGTAAACTAAAGAGACATATTTGCTTGTACTGGGATTTGAACCTATGACCACTACTATTGGGATTAGAGAAAGAGAAATTTGTGCAAGTTGAATGGTAGACCACCAGCATGTAAAGTTTGAAGTCTTGGGTTCTAATCCCAATTGGGGCAGACATTTTTCTCTTTGCTATTAGTAAGCAGACTTGCTCCTCATATTGATGACATTCTAGATCATCAATGTGGATTTAGAATAAACAGGTCTACAACAGATTAGATTTTTAGCTTAAGGCCGGGCGCCCACTAAGATGATCGTGATATGATAGTGATACAACAAATACACTGATCCAACACGGACTATGACAGCAATGTGACCTGACGCTCACTGGACTGATTCATAGTACAACATGTCGTCGGAGGACGAGGATGTTCTCGATCTAGTTTATTTAGCTAATATCAGTTATTACAACAGAAGATGTAAAAGGCGATTCTGGGTACATGCTTTTTGGCTTGCTAATGTAGAAGGAAGTGGTGCTTTTAATGTGTTCAAAGAATTAAATATGTATTAAATAACAATTGGAAGAAATATAAGATGTCAGAAAAAATAAAGTAATTTATTTATGAAGTTATTTAAATTTAAAAAAAATACATAAAGAAAATGACCCGCTTCATGGGCTAGTGGTCAGCGTTTCTGACTACAGTTCATGAGATCCCGGGTTCGATTCCCGGTCAAGCCTTAGGAATTTTTCTTAAAGGGAATTATTCCTGTGGTTGCCCATAGTCTAGAGTTCAGGTTAAGAACTCTCCTGGTACTTCATTATCATTTATCACCCATCATATCATCGGGGTAACGTAACTCTGCCTTTCAGGTGCCCCAACCTAAGAAATGGATTATAATTCTGCCAAAGCCAGGGAAGAAAGCCACAAATGTCATAAGAGACAACCTAGTGGAATTAGACAAAAAAAAAACAAATAAGATAAATGAAGGAGTCTATAATTACTGTTTGCATATTTGTAAATATCTCAATTACATAAATTCGTATGCAACGTCACAGTTGCTTTCCTACGATCATTTGTTTGAAAATTCACTTGTTACTTTTACTTGTTACTTTTTTATTTATTGTGGGCAAGAGTGTAAAGAGTTTGACATAAGTTAAAAATACTTTAATATTTTCATGATTGAGCTGTTATTGTAATCTATTTTGTGAATTGTGGGCTTGACAGAAAATAAATTATCATGGCATTAAAAAATGTTAGGAAATTCAATTGTTAATTTTAATGAGTTTTTATTTTTAATACGATATTCATTACTTGCCAGATTCTGACAATTCCTTGGCAATCCTATGCCATGCTTCATCTTGAACATTCCTGTTACTGTATTGGTTCAATGTAGCATCATAAAGACAAGGATATTCTTTAATAAGTTCAACAAATGTTATATTGAAATCAGGATCGTCTCTCATCTTCACACTTGTATACGAGCAACTCACAACTGACACAACAAAAAGTGGAGCACGCAGCATTTTGAGCGACACAACACAAACAGTTGGTGTCAAGTTGCTGTCGTATCAGACGAATGGCTTCTTGCAATTCGATATTACGGGTTATAAAGAAACATACACGCTAGCAACAAGCAAAGCAACAAATCCGTGTCTTGTTGCTGTCGCTTGTCATTCCAGTGGGCGCCCTGCCTAAGACAGATTTTAGAAAAGAAATGGGAATATAATGGTACTGTACATCAATTATGCATAGACATAAAAAGGCATACAATTCAATTAAGAGGGAGAAGTTATATAGTATCCTGCTAGAGTTTGGAATTCCTAAAAAGTTAGTTAGACTATACAAATGTGTCTAAATGGTACAAAGAGTAGGGTGCGTGTAGGCAAACAGTTTTCGGATAATTTTGAAATCCAGAATGGGTTGAAGCAAGGAGATGCACTATCTCCTCCTCTACTATTTAATTTTGTACTAGAGCATGACATCAAATCTTAAGAGGATGAAGAAGGCCTACAACTCAATGGTATTAATAAGCTGTTAGTTTAGGCTGATGATGTAGTACTATTGGGCAATAGCGAGGAGATACTAAAGGACAACACGCACACACTACTGAGTAACACTAAAAAATTGGGACTGCAAGTAAATATCAATAAGTTATGTAGATAGGAAATAACACTGAGGTTTTTTAATATTGTTTATTTTTTATTATTTCACTCACGTCATACTTCATAATTCATAGCAGACCCTGGGTTTCTTCACATATTTTGTGACATTCTCAATGCTGCGTCACGTTCACAACTGACGTCCAACGGCCTTCTATCCTGCAGACTGACCTCCGTGCCATCTGGTGGCCGACCGAAGAATTTCCAAATCAGTCCTCTTTCTTTATAACCAGGTATTTCAAAACCAAAACAAAATTACTTAAACAATTGGAAAAACCGAAGGAACTCACAATTTGGGAAAAAAATTACATATGCAAGAATGAAAATACAACTATGAATTTTGAAATACCGGTTATAAAGAAAGAGGACTGATTTGGAAATTCTTTGGTCGGCCACCAGATGGCGCGGAGGTCAGTCTGCAGGATAGAAGGCCATTGGACGTCAGTTGTGAACGTGACGCAGCATTGAGAATGTCACAAAATATATGAAGAAACCCAGGGTCTGCTATGAATTATGAAGTATGAGTGAGTGAGTGAAATAATAAAAATAAACAATATAAAAATATCAATAAAAACTATATATATGGTCACACATAGAAATACATTATATAATGGAAATGGACAGCTAATGACAAATGAGGGAAATTTTGAGGAAGTGACTGAATTAAAATACCTAAGAACAATAATCACAAACAGGAATGTTATGCACAAGGAAATTAAACATAGGCTCAATTCTGGAAATTCGTGTTATTATGCATTACAGAGACTCTTGACTTCCCAACTACTTTTAAAAAATGTTAAAGTGAAAATATGTAAAACTATTATTCTACCAGTTATATTATATGGATGCGAAACATGGACTCTTACTGTAAGGGAGGAAAGGAGATTACGGGTATTTGAGAATAAAGTTCTTAGGAAAATTTTCGGACCAAAGAGAGATGAACAGACAGGTGAATGGAGAAGACTCATAACAATGAATTACATGGTCTTTATAGGACGCCAGCTATAATGAGAACAGTTAAGTCTCATAGACTGCGATGGGCAGGACATGTGGCACAATTGGGGAATGAAAGACGTGCATGGAAGCTTCTTGTAGGAAAACCAGAGGGAAAATGCCCACTTGGTAGACCAAGAATGAGGTGTGGGAGAATAACATTAACTATGATTTGAGGGAATTGGATTATACAGAGAATGATTGGAAAACATTGGCTCAGGATAGGGATGTATGGAGAACTTAAGTCTGCATGGCCATGAACCTGCGGGTTCGATAGTGCCAGTGAGTTAGTTAGTTTGCTATTTACTTTCATGTCATGTCAGAGACTGTAGAAGAAGTACTTGTGTTCTGCAGTGCCGCCTAATTTGAAAGTTTTTGACAATGAAGATTCTTACTGATAAGTAAGGGTGTGATATTTTGGTAATAATGAAACATTCATAATGTTTAGAAAATTAATGTAATTTTTAAATAGAGTTGGTTATCAGATTGATCGACATATATTTGCAAAATGATACCTTAAGAGCAAAAATAGTAATTGATAATAAAATTTAGAGCAAGTGAATATTTTTAAATATCTACGTTTCAATTTATCATATGTTTAAATTGAAGATATTAATGACAAAATAAATAAATTTAATCTAATGTGTGGCACCATTAAAAGAACCCTTAAAAACACAGGAAAAGAAACAAAAATTAAATTTTATAAAGTAGTGGCTGTTCCTGCATTGATGTATGGATTAGAATGTTGGACAATCACCAAAAGACAAGAACAAAGATTGGAAGCAGCTGAGATGAAATTTTTAAGAAATATAGCAGGATATACTCTGCTGGATAAGAAAAGAAATGAAGATATAAGAAAGGAACTAAATATTTTCAAACTTACAGAACCGAATAATTAAATATAGGAACGACTGGAAAGAACATATTGATCAGAATGCCAGAAGGAAGATTTTCAAAATTATTGCTAAATTTTAAACCGCATGGAAGGAGAAATGGTGGACACCTACACAGAAGATGGTCTGAACAATTCGAACAATTCTACCTTTCATGAAACCAGAACGAGCCAACAGGCTTAATCCCTGGATGATGATATTTACAAAATTGAGTTATTTTGAAGAATGACTTTGTGTGATGAAATGAGTGCCTGAACTCACATTTACGTGAAATATGCACAAAAACAAATAAAGTGGTTCTTTTAAATATAAGTTACTAGCTGATTTCCCAGCACTGCAACAATAATATTCTAGGCATCAATCAGTTCGGTGAACCAATAATGTGGAACCATTCTCAGTCAATTTGGACATTGTATTATTTCTCACCATGCCATCAATCTGTGGTAATGCAGGTTAAACAGCATCGGGACTGTAACTTTTCCTCTCAGTGACTCACAACAACTATTGATTGCACATTTCTATATCCTAGGGTTAGAATATGGAATTTAATTTAATGTGTAATCAGCTTAGTGACCTAAGGAACACATTGCACTCCCTAGAGGTGTTAGCATCTAAATTGTCACATTCAGTTTAGCGGCCCCGATAACTTGGATTAGGAGTAATATTGGTCATTGCATTCTCGCCCCTCCCCCCAGGTGTGGTAGAGTTCAAACTTGGACTTGCATGACATCTGAATTGTCTTCATTTGGCTTATTGACTCCAAAAACCATGTGTTTGATGGCGTACTAATCTTGGTTACTGTTATTTCATCCTTTGTAATCCCCCACTAGGTGTGCTATTGGTCAAGATTGGACATAAGTGCCATTGGGACTGTCACCAAATATACTGACTCTGTCAACTATGGAATTATATTCTAATGACAGTTACTTTTTTAAATTTTTATTTTTGACCCTTTGTTACCCCTTGGACTGTCTCCAATAAGCTTAAAAATCTTGAAAACTACAGATTTGACTCTAATCTTGGTCACCTTTGATATCTTAATTTTCACTTCTCTTCACCCCTATGGATCAAACTTGGGCTTAAATAATATCTGGCATCTAATCAATCAACTTAGTGACCCCAGAAGCACTGATCTAGATCCTTTTTGACATTTTCTTTTTCACCCCTTCTCCTTCCCAGCACCTCTTTGGGGTGCTATAGGTCAAATTTGTGTTTGAACATTACCAATAGACTTAACCCTTCTCGGGTGACGATTTTTTATGGCCGAGGGCAAAAGGTAAATTTTGAAAATAATTAATTTCATCAATTGATTTTGAGAATTTTCCTCATTGAGGGTTTTCTCCAACCAATCTTTGTAAGGCTTAAGCATTTTATATTTTTATTTTGAGCCTCTAACCTACTTTGTTAAAATAACATCATTTACTGCTTATATAATTAAAAAGGTAAAGTGATCCCACTACAGGCCTCAGGAGGCCCTAGGGGTGGTAGGAGGTTAAGGCTCCCACTTTTTCTTGACAATCGGCACTTGATGTCAGCCCTGCGTGATGGCCGCCTTTACCCCAGAACAAGCGTCTCGTACTCATTTCAGTTAGAGGCTGAGTCGACCCCAGGGCCATAGTGCCGCCAGAAGGTTTGGGCCAGTTTTAAAAATCCTGATCCCACCGGGACTCGAACCCTCGACCTTCCGGCTTGTAGCACAGTGCCTTAACCACTACGCTACGGCGTGCTCCCGCTTATATAATTGGTGGTGTAAAATTCTCAAATACTTCTATTCGAAGATGGCGATGGTAGTGACACCTACCTGGCAGCAGACCAAATGAGAATTATAGATTTGTATATGTGGAAAGAATTGTTAATGTTTGTACCAAGTCTAGAATGGTGTAGTGGGCTGCACACTCCTACGGAGGAGAGATCCACGGTTCTATTCCTGGTTCAGACATCAATTTTTCTTTTCACAATATCATTATATTATTATAATATGATCCATTATTGGAACTGTGTTAAAATAACAGCATTGGAAAATGTTAAATAATTCCCTTGAATGTAGGTTTCCTTCATTATTATGTTCAAAATTTTATTGTAAAAAAAAAAAGGTGAAAATATTCCACTGGATCGGTATCCTGATCAAAATGAGACAGTAATACCAGCCCCTGCTGAATATTATTAATAATATTGGTATATTAGAAGTTGGACCGGGATCTAAATTACTCACATCTACCCAGCTAGGTACACTAGTGTCACTTATGTCACTCTCGCATTCACTTTCACTATTTGATGATATTTCGTAAGAATCCCCACCACTGTCACTAAATGATAATTCGAAAACTTACTACCACTTTCATTCATTACTTGTTCTGTTTCCTCAGGTGTATTCAGATTTATTTTTGCCATTTTACTGAAAGAAAAACAGGATAAATATGTTACGAATGAACCACTCTAATATGTAATGACACAAGAACTCCATTGATTATCTCACAAGAAAATATTCCTAACTGAATTAAAAAGGGAATTCCTCGTTCAGAATAGTAGAAAGAACATTCTCCTGCCATCTCTTGAAAAATATATGGAACTACATGGACCAGAACTGCCGGCAAAGTAGGATGTATTTTTCCTACCCATATATGGGTTTCTTCCCTGCGAGGGAATGGACATATGGCTGCCCATATCTGGGTTTTTGCCCGCAAAGGATTAACTACCCCAAAAGTATGATAAAAACATTTGTTCATATCCATAATCTAGTTAAGATCTTTATTCCATTATACTTTTTTTTTGTATTCAGTCATTTGAGAAGGTAATAGTATGTTCTGATTTTTTATTAATTTGTTTAGTTCTTTATTTGTTTTGATTCTCCAACAGTTATCAGTTCCTCTATTTGGTCCAAATATTCTTAAAATTTTTCTTTAAAAAATTAGTAATTTCTGGTTTTTATGTTTCTTTATGGACCCAAGTTTCACAAGCATATGTAACTACTGGTCTAATGAGTGTTTTGTATAACCTTATTTTTGCAGTTTTTGATATTAATTTGCTTTTAAATAAGGTTCTATTTGCAAAATAAGCTTTATTCCCATTTATTAATCTTTCTTTAATTTCCTCTTCTAATGTATTATGTCCATTTACTTTGGTACCTAAGTATTTGAATGATTCTACTGTGTTAATTTGTATGTCATCAATTTGTAGATTTTGTATTGTGATTACTACATTTTAAATATTTTGTTTTCTCTTGATTTATTATTAGACCAAATTTTTTAGATTCCTCTTTCAATTTTGTAAAGGTTTCACATAACACTTGTCTGGTTCTTGCTTGTAATCAGTATATCATCTGCATAAGTTATACATTGTTTAGGTTTTGTTGTAATATTTCCCCTTAATTCCATTTTTGTAAATATATAATCAATGATTAAGCCAAATAGGGTAGCTGAGAGGGGGTCTCCTTGTTTCACTCCTGATTTAATACTGAAACTTTCACTTAGTTTATTGCTGATTTTTACTTTAGCAGTTGTATCTTTTAAAGTTAAGGATATCATATCAATTGAATTAATTTGTGTGGTACTTGATAATATTTAAGGCATTCAATTATTTGTTTCCTATTGACAGAAATCAAAAGCCTGAGTGTAATCTATAAAAATATTCTGCAGATCTACTTTGTGTTCATAACACTTTTCAAAAATTCGCTGTATAATGAATATATTGTCTTTCGTGGATCTATTTTCTCTGAAGCCCATTTGATAGTCTTCAAGTTTGCTATGTATTTTTTTCAATCAATCTTTTATTGAGTAATATGGCAAAAATTTTATAAGCTAATGTTCAGAAGAGTTATTGGTCTGTAGTTGGCACATGTATGGTTTGTTCTAAGCCATTCATAAAAATCTCTGCCAAAAGAGGGCTCAACGGATCACCCATAATCAAACTCTTTTAGCTATGTACAATTTGTTATTAAATTCAAAATAATTTTGATGTAAGCATGTTTTAAGAGTGTGTAATATTTCTTCAACTAAAAAAAAACATTTACTTTATTAGTTTGTAACATTCTATTAATAATCTCTATTACATCAATAGTAGGTATACTGGGAAAACAGATTCTTTACATCAAAAGAAACTAAAATTAAGTTATTAGGCAAATCAGTGTTCTTTATATTGTCAATTAATTCAATAGAGTTTTTTATACTGTAAATTGGATTGAACTTACTATTAGATGAAATTATATTTATTAGCTTTTTAGACATTTTGTATGATGGAGAACTTATGAAGGATACTACTGGTCTAATAGAATAATTTTCCTTATGTAATTTAACTAGGGAGTACAGTTTGGGTGTGTTGGGATTCATTTGTATTATAGAGTATTCAAAAAAGTTATTAAAAATTATACTATTTTTATAAATATTTATAATTTCTTTTTTGATATTTCTCTGTTGGGTCTTTATCAATAATTTGAAAATTATCTGAATTTAGAAAATCTACAGTTTTAGAGATGAATATAATCATCCTTATTTAAAGCTATTAAAGTTTGTCCTTTATCTGCTCGTGTAATAACAATATCATCATTTAAAGTTTTTTTTTTTACATCTTTAGCTATCTGATTATAGAATATATGCCTTGGTATTGTTTTCTGACCATCCTTGTTCATTTTTGTGAGAGCATATTTTTCTGACTCAACATTAACTGGTTACGTTCAGATAATGTGTTATTATCTTTTAAAATCAATTCACATTCCACACCTAAATTTTGTAGTTTTGAATTAAGTATTTCTTATGAATCACACACACTTTTGTCTTGTTATAAAATTAATAATGTCAAATTCAATACTATTTAATCTAAACATTAGTTCTGAATGTATGTACTTCAAATATACACTTAAAACATCTCTTCTACTATACTGCAAATTTCTATCTTCTCGGAGCCAAGTTCTCACTGCTGCAGCAGAAGCTTTCCTTGAGGCTGAGTTGTTAAAATTAGTCTTGATATTAATATATTTTGGTTTAAGATCATGTTTGATGCAACTGTTGTAAAACCAAATATCCTGTGTGCACTTTTTAACTATGTATTCAGATAATTTTCAAATTATTGATAAAGACCCAACAGAGAAATATCAAAAAGAAATTATAAATATTTATAAAAATAGTATAATTTTTTATAACATTTTTGAATACTCTATAATACAAATGAATCCCCAACCATCCAAACTGTACTCCCTAGTTAAATTACATAAGGAAAATTATCCTATTAGATCAGTAGTATCCTTCATAAGTTCTCCATCATACAAAATGTCTAAAAAGCTAATAAATATAATTTCATCTAATACTAAGTTCAATCCAATTTACAGTATAAAAAACTCTATTGAATTAATTGACAATATAAAGAACATTGATTTGCCCAATAACTTAATTTTAGTTTCTTTTGATGTAAAGAATCTGTTTCCCAGTATACCTACTGTTGATGTAATAGAGATTATTAATAGAATGTTACAAACTAATAAATTGAATGGTTTTGTAGTTGAAGAAATATTACACTCTCTTAAAACATGCTTACATCAAAATTATTTTGAATTTAATAACAAATTGTACATAGCAAAAAGAGTTTGATTATGGGTGATCTGTTGAGCCCTCTTTTGGCAGATATTTTTATGGATGACTTAGAACAAACCATATATAAGAATGTATTAGCTAAAAATGTTCTATTTTGGTATTGTTATGTAGATGATGTCATAGCAGGCTTCATAAGAACTAAAAAGCAATTGAATTCCTTTTTAAATTTTATTAATAACATTCACAAAAGTATTAATTTCACAATGGAATTTAGAAACAAATAATAGTATAAATTTCTTGGATTTATCAATAAAACACATTGATAATAAGTTTGAGTTTGGTATCTTTCACAAACCATCTCTTACTGATACCACTATCTGTAGTTCTTCTCTTCACCCATATACTCATAAGATGGCAGCCTTTAATAGTTACATTCATAGACTTTTAAATATATCTCTTTCAATCTTGGAATTTAATAATGAATTGAATATTATTGAACAATTAGCTATTAATAATAACTACGATCCTAAAATTACAGAATATTTAATTAAGAAAATTCATTACAAAAAAGCAATTAACAAAATTTTTCCTTTACCCAAGAAAACAAATATTAATGTGGCATTTAAAACTAATAAAACTTTACAAAATATAATAAAAAACAATAAAACCAAAATAAAAATTATCAGGTGTATATAAATTGAAGTGTAGCACATGTGACAATGTCTATATAGGACAAACTGGTAGACTTTTTATCTCGCGGATAAAGGAACACATGAGAGCATATAACAGAAATTTAGAATATTCAAAATATGCTAACCACCTATTCCAATTTAATCATTGTTTCAATCCAAATTTTGAAATTTTCCATGTTTGTGATAAGGGTAAGAAGTTGAACCTTTTGGAGGCTGTAGAAATAAATAAATTGAAAAGTAGTAATAAACTGTTAAACTCTCAACTTGATTTGAATGAATCGCCTTTGTTAAATTAAAAATTTAAATAAATTATTGTTGTATTGTTGCTTAGATCAGTTGATATGTACTATAATAACACAATTCATAATTTAACATGTCTGAGGAAGGTACAGTGTACCGAAACAGCTGTCACTGAATTATATCTTAATAAATATGGATTTTCATCAAGTAAACACCAACTCAATTGATTATTTAATTTTTGCTAGCTTTCTTTTCTTTACAATGTCGGCACATTTCTGGTTTTGCCTCTTTTTTTAAATAACCAATGCTTTCTCATGCTGACAATTTAATAGTATCTCTTAGAGCCTCCCATTCTTTATATATATCAGTTTCTTCTTCGTTTGCCACCTTGTCCATTTGAAGATTCCAGTACTTCAAATCTATTAGCAATTTTCCATTGGTATTCTTGCCGCATTTAATCTTTTTTCAAATTTTTCAGAATCATCTTTAGCGTTTGTTCCTCTCATAAGCGATAGCCATTGTCTGATTTTAACCCTGACCAGATGATGATCCGAATTGCAGTCTGTCCCTCTAACTGTGCCAGTGTTTGTCCACTGATACATGATCTATCTGGTTCTGAGTTTCGCCATCTGGAGACGTCCAGGTGTATTTATGAATATCTTTAATGCTGGAATGTTGTGCTCTTAACGATAAGATTCTTTGATGTGGCAAAGGTGACTAATCTAACCCCATTGTTCATTGTTACTATCTTCATGAAGACTGAATTTGTCTATTATTGGCCTAAATATATCTTTCCGTCTCACTTTTGCATTAAAATCTCCTAAGACAATTTTCATATGATATCATGAGAAGCTATCAAATACGCATCCTAATTCTTCATAGAAATCATCCTTGATCTTGTCATCCTTGTCTTCTGGGGGACCATATACATTTACGATTACAAAATCATGTTGTTTACCCTTTAGAATTATGGACGATATCCTATCGCTGAAAACTTAATATCCCGGATAGCGGAGAGGATCCTTCTTCGAATTAAGAAGCTCGTACTGTACCCCATAGTATAATGCAAAGCTTCTTTATTCCTGACTACTTTCTCCTGACCATCTAATTTCCTATAAAGCTACTATATTCCTGTGTTAATATCTCTAGCACTCCAGTGTTATATAAAGTCCTAACATCCCATGTTCCTAGGAACATGTCCCTGTGTTTCAGCCTTTGGCATAGATTCTCTGAAGTAATCCCTGCCCAGAGAACCGAATGGGGGACTATTTTCTCTCTTGAGAATTTTACCCCAGTGGAACCCATGTCCGTGTTTCTTGACAGTTGTATTTTTATGGTCAAAGATTGTCACCATTTCAACCAAGGTCTTACTTAATGACTTGGACCTGTCTGGCATGGGTAATCCTTTCGGCAGCAATGTTACCACCAGCATAGCTCTCTGAGCCATTTAAGCAAGAATAACTTGAAATCAAACATAAAATATATAGCTACTTTCTTATAAAATTAAACTTACTATAACAAATAGATTAACAGAACAGTGAAACCCAATTTAATTAAAATTACCTAAACCATAGAACACCCAATTATAATCAGGCCTTAACCTAAATAGTACTTGCTGTTACCATCACAGTAGTATTGAAAGGGCACCAAGTAAAATGAATAGTTAATATATTTAGTTAACATGAGAGAGCTCAGACTTTCTAACAAAAATAGGAGACAAGTTTCAAATACTTATTCTTACAATAGTACACTAAGTTCTTATATTTGTAACTGCTTGAATTCTAAACTCCATCTCTTGTATAAAGTTCCAGAATCATGTCCCATACAGTCTTGCAGCAGGCCTCTTATTTGAGTCAAATTTTCAAAAATTATTCCTGTCCAGTCTCTGTACTAGTGTAAATACTAAATTGTCCTAAGAAGTACATATAACAGTACCTTACTCATAGTTGAGCTGAGTACAGTTTGCAGATAACTGCATATAGTATACATTTTGGCTATTTTTCTCATGTTGATTGCCTAAGGCAACACCCTAGTCTGAGGTTATTGCTTGTAAGTGCTTCCATAGTTCAGTTAACAGTATCTTAGAATATTTCTGTAACCTTTGAATACCTACATCTGGACAATTATTTTGAAATATTAAATTAACTTATAGTTCAAACCCAATATTTTCATAAAATAATTCCTTTTTTATTTTACATTTGTTACAATGTCCATAATTTCCTAATGTTCTAGAAATATTCCATTATCTAGAATACTCATTTTTTTAACCTTATACCGTATGGTACCTTTATGTGAGACATATTTAGAAGGGGGGGTGTCAGGGTCGGTGCCAGGGTATCATTAACAATTGTTCCTTACAAGACATTGTCTGGTCATTTATCTCTCCCCATCCCATCGCTACAATATGTTTTGGATTGAATTGTGAATGTTGGTCATTTTGATTTCACAGATGTGTCCTGCCACCTGGCAGCAATTTTATAAGAGTTCATGCATGTGCAGTACATTTCTGTAGAAAAAAGTCATTGAGTAATAAATGCGACAATTGAAGGGTTTGCTGCAAAAAAGAGGTAGTTCCATCCTACAGGGGTTTGGAGTTACATATACTATCTTGCAGTAAAAGAAGTCTCTTTATTTGGTGTGAAAAAGATTTACCTCTCTTGAATAGTTCTTACGTTACTCAAGAGATGGAGCTGCCTCTCTCTTTATTTTATTTAAATACAGAGGTAGCTTCTGTAGTTATCTCCATTTTTCCCCAAACAGAGTAGTTTGATTACAGAAAGGTTATACAGCACTTGTATAAATAGTAGAATTTTGGACTTTCACATAATGTGTATTATTGGAGAGTGTTTATCTTTGTTACTCTGTGATTTTGTTTTAGAATAATGTGTGATTCGGAACAAGAGATATTATTTAGTGTTGTGTATCAGCCTACTGAAGGTGAGGAATCTATGTCCAATGAAGATGGCTCAAACAGTAATCATATTCCAGTTCCAAAAAAGCGAAGAGTTTCGAATGAAAGTGAATGGAAGCAAAATGTAAGGCGACAATGAATGGCTGAAGACAAGACATACAAAACTGTAAACGGAAAAGATAAATTAAGCCGAGTTACTGCTCATGATTGTTTGTGTAAGTAGATATGTTTCCGTAAACTTACAGATCTGGAAAAAGTATGCCTAATTGGTTATTTTAATTAACTGGGTGAGACTGCCATCAGCACATAGCTGTTACCCTTTGCACTCCTTGCAAAAGGGCCAAGGTGATCCACATACACCGTGTCCAAGGGTACAGAGAGTTTCCTAATGGGATGCAGGATGCCTTCCCGCCGCCCATGGTCACCCTTGCTGAATGCACACCTGAGACATGCCTCTATGTACTTACGCACAAAACATCCCATCCTCAGAAACCAGCAAGTCTGCTTGAGGAACTTAAAGTACCTCTCATATCCTGGATGACCAGCCTCATCGTGATGCTTACACACTAGGATAAATCTTGCCATTGGTGGCACGTACAGTCTCTTCCCCACCTGAGTATTTCTATACAATCTGCTATCTTGCACCACGTAATCCGCCTCGAGGCCCTTGTCTGCTGTATTCTCAGCTAATGCTGCGACTCGCCTGCGCCGTGTCTACCTGTAACTGCACAGTCAAGAACCAATCACCATGAGACAAGCTTACCACATTCACATTCACTGGGTTCCTGCTCAATGTGTCCACATGCTACATTTTGGCTCCAGAATGATACTCCAACTCCATGTCGTATTCCTGCAAAGCTATCCACCACCGGGCCACTTATGGCACCAGGTCCCTCTTCAGCATGATCACATGTACTGCAGAACAATCAGTGACCACCCTAAAATGAATACCTACCAGGTAAACCCAGAAATGTTTGACCGTTTCCACCAATGCCAGTGTCTCCAGCTCATAACTGTGGTAGACCTGCTCTGCTGGACTGGTAGCTCGGCTGAAATACAATACAGGTTTAAGACTGCCATCCTTTGCCTCTGCAGTAACATCCCACCAAGCCCAAGTTTACAGGCATCCGTGTGCACTTCAGTCTTGGCTGCACTATCATACAGGGCCAAGACTGGCCTGTCCACCAAAGACAGTTTCAATCTCTGAAAGGCTCCTACCTGGTCAGGTCCCCAACGCCATGGGATATCCTTCTGAGTGAGGTCAGTCAGTGGTCTGGTTAAGACTGCGAAGTTTCAGAAAAACTTGCGAAAATAACTCACCAATTCTAGAAACTTCATTACATGATGTACATTTTAAGGGACCAGGAACTCACTCCTCCCTGCTGCACTGATCTCGTGACCCAGGTACTCCAATTGGTCTTTCAGGAAAGATCACTTCGATAAGTCCTGCCTCGGCCACCATCTCCAGTACTCTCTCCAGGTTCCACCACCGTGGATGAGATCAAAAGTACAGCATCAGTACCCAATCCACTCAGCATTTTGTTAATCACCCGCTGGGGTGTTCGCCAACCCAAAAGGGACCCTCATATTATTCATAATGGCCATCAGGAGTAACAAAAGCTGTCTTTTGGATTGAGTGTGGGTGCATTGGGACTTGGTGATGTAGGATTGTGAAGTAGCACTTCTCTGCCAGCTTATGCAGCTGATTACTCACTAGAGGCATCGGATACCTGTCCTTCACCATTACCCAGCTGAGTGCCCTGAAGTCACAGCACATTCAAATGTCTCCATTTTTCTTTGGAATTAGGAGTATGGGGCTCGCATACTCAGACTCAGAATTATGAATAACACCACTCACTAACAGCCCTCACACCTTTCCGTGTACCTTCTCCCTTTGTGCAAAAGAAAGCCTGTAAGGACGATGATACACTGGCTTGTCCGATGTTAGCTGAATCTTCATCTCGCCTAGATGAGTTAGCTCGAGATCATTGCCGCCAGTCGAGAAGCAAATCATCTTCCTTTGTAGGAGGTCTTCATTGATACTGCCTATATCAATATTGGAGAAATCCATTTGAACGTCACACTGGTTATCTGCCAACACCCAATTTACCTGTGATGTGTGATGAGTGTCACAACGATGAGCTCTCGCCAACACATGATCTGCCTTCCAGAGCAGAGGCTTTGGACCCAGATTACATACCTCCACCTGTTGTTCCCCATCTGATGGTATTACTACGTTCGGCGCTGCAATCCAGGCACCCCGTTCCTCATGACTCCAGCTCACCACAAAAACCTCTGTGCCAGGGTCTGCACCTACTACCCTGACATTAACCATGGTGGTTTGAACCTGGAGTCAACAAAACATCTGAACATGCTCTTACCTGGTATCTGTTGGAGCCGCTTGCCATGGCTTCCACATCTAACTCACTCGTGTGAACACCGGGTTCCGTATGCGACAAGGTGGCTGTTCCTCCAGACACAACCAATACCACGTCACCATGTAGTGCTGGCTGTCCTAGAAGCAAATCCATGTCTAACAGACCACTAGTGACCACAATGGCATCAACTTGGAGCCGAATCGCATCCACTCTAATATTCAGTGTGACCTCACCTGCACCAAGAATTGGTGACCACTGATGTTGGACGCCTGCTGGGCACACTGCACTGTGGCAATGTTATACTCACTACCTGTATCTATGTAGATTGTGATGCGCTTCTCTTGTGGCCTTCCTACTATTACTATCTAAAAGTCTTACCATAGCAGTGTTGGGCAGATCGATCTTGCCACATCGTTTGCACCGATCTTGCCTCACCTTGGGTCCCCCACTTCTGGCAATTATAGCACCGTTCGCTTCTTGCCTGCTGTCCGCACCAGCTTGCTTCCTTCTATCTCCAGGTACCCTCTCCGGTTCTCGCCCTCAGGAGCTCGATGGGTGGGGTTGGCCGCTTGCCTGATAGCAATCCAACCCTCCCAGAAATTTGGAGTACAGGTCGCCCGGAGTCTTACATTTGAAGGCCCGAGCATTTGCCTGCAGGTCGAGTGGGAGGCCCTTAATTATACAGGAGATAGCCTTCTCCCCAGTAATCCCGCACCTTTCGCACAATGCCAGCTTATCATGATAATACTTGGTCATGGATTCGCCTGGCAGCTTGCTCCTCCAATGACTACAAAATCATGCCGCCGTGGAAAGGCACGACGCAGGGCCTTCTACCACTCTCTCCATGAGAGATCATAGTCATCGAGGCAATTAAACCACGACTTTGCCGCCCTGCATGTAACAAGACCTCTTGTACTCGGACCAACCATGTATACGGCCCAGCTGATCGATCTTGTAGAGCCAGCGATCGACATTACAATCCCGTTGATCGGGATCAAACTAGTCCACAATCTCCCCACCTGCCCTCGCGCTGCTGGCCACACTCACGGTAGAGGCGCACTCTCCACTACAACATCCACCATGATGTACACAAGAGCGCCCCTTGGGTGTCTTGAAATTATCCCCACTGGCCCTCCATAGACACCTGTGTGGCACATCTTCTCCTCCACACCTTGGACGATGTGAGTAGCCTGCTCCTCCACCGCTAACATAATAGCCTTAGCCAAGTCCCCTTTGCTAAGCAGTTGAGCCACCGCCAGTTACACTGGGTCTCTTCGAGCAACCTCACTCACCTGTTTGGGATTTTCCGCTGGCCCACAATCATCGACCACTAGGGATCTATCACTGCATGGGTGCCAACTGGAATCGCCTAATCTTCCCTAGCTAGATCATGTTCTAGGTCGCCATCCATGCTGGACCCGGAAAGCGGAGTCAGATCGTCACATGAATGAACGTCCTCCATATCGTAGTCCAGCATGGACATGCTAGCCGCCATTTTATTTTCACGATAAAAATAAAACAATAATTTGCAATCGCCAAAATTATCAACACCTATGATAATTATTTGCTTGTCAGGTTAATCCCACCTCTGATATGTTAAAGAGATTAATAAAGCACATGGTCAAGCACGAACACACGTCGTCCTTCTACACCAAGTACGAATATAATAAATCCTCGTTGGCTTCAACCTCTTTCTCCTCCCGGCAGTGCTGCCACCTGGTAGGCAGCTTCCTGCCATCTGTTGAGTAGCCACATGTACTAGCTGGAATCCCATTGCTGCTCACTGCTGCCGGATAATCTCTGCTTACAATTGTATAACATAATACAGTATTTTAATAACACATGGTACCATGTGGCTGGACGATTTGAATCTATTACTTCTGAGATAATCCACAGTTAGTAAACTCCGAAAAAAACAAAGCAAAGCATAAACATATAATAATCTCTCAATAAAAGCATTACACAATCATGTTTCATGTAAAATAATCGCCAGGATAAACCACCATGTGGTGAAACGGAAGAGAAGAAGACTCCATCTTGGCAAAGTGCATGGCAGCCATATTGGCAACTTTGCAGCCAAAGCAGAAGTGTCTTGTTCAACACCTTCTTCGTCACAGTTTAGGCATTTTGCTGGTCTGTTCCAGCTCCAAATTGTTGTTCTTTCCATCTTTTCTTTGGTCTTCCCAAACTCTTGGTGCTTTTGGTATTCTGTTCTGTCATCCTTGCTAAGTGCTTCTTCAACACCACATGCTAATAGCAGCCATCGACTACAGAAAACAACACTCAGCAGCCATATTGGTATTTCAATCACCACCACGTGCGCCGAGAAAAAGGAAAGTAAACAAAACTAAAGGCTATCAGCTTTTAAAGTGATCCTCATCAAAACAAAACCATGTGACCTGCTCATTTTTCATTTGTTTTGGACACTGATGTATGATGTAAAAGCAATAAGTAAGCAAAAAAGTAGTTCCCTTCATTAAATTAAAAATATGTCATCTGAATATGCTTGTAGATAAAAATAATAATATTCAAAACACAGAAAATATTCTAAAATGTACCTAATCAATAATTACAACTTAAACAGTTTATTACATATGGATGATGCATTTGAGTCATGGCTGAAAGTGTTGAGTCTTCTGTTGCTGTGTTGCCATCTAAATTTTTAAAACACAAAGCCTGGCAAACCATTGACTAGTGGTCAAACAAAGGTTACTTTAAATGTATTTCACAAGTTCAGTGAAAAATCTCACTAGCTTTCTTGTATTCTACCCCATTCAACAATCTTATATACTTCACACATGCTCCCTGTCAATGTGACAGTAATTGTGGTGGAAGGATACGATTGGCGTTTGTTTATGTTAGGATCACTCTAAGAGCAGATAAGGTGTAAAGTATTATTATTATTATTATTATTATTATTATTATTTTTTAATATAATATTTAATTAATATTTTCACGAACAAAATATTATGCTTTAGTTTGTAAATAATTAATACCTAATAAATAATTTTAATTTTAATTATTAACTATACCCTATTAATTAGTATAATAATTTTTATTCTAAATTAAAAAATAGCTAAACTGAATTCATGTCAAATTCTCAATTTAATTTATTAATCTATGCTATGATTGCAGTGAAGGACCTGCATTCAGGCAGAATTACTATGGACGGATGCATATTATTCTAAATAATTAATATTCTAAAATAATTTTAATTAGTTAAGATCCAACTTTTATTCATTCAATATTTCTTATTTTATTATCTGATATAATCAAATTACCTATTGAATACAGATCATAATCAATAAATAACTCAATTAGACTAATAAATATTTAAATAACTAAGTTCACTCAAATAGTAATTTAAATAAGGAATTAAACTATTTAATCATTACACCAATTATATTTTAAATAACTAATATATTAACTCGGTATTAGGGTGATTATGTTATAATATAGAACACCATTACACAAGAAAGGCTGTGTGTTTACACCATGTAAGAACATTAAGTAGTAACTGTACCTACAAAACCATGGAAATTTGCCGTACCACGAGTAACTCACCCACACCATATGAGAGTCATCCCTCTCTAGTACTAGCTTGCTGAACCAACACATTGAGGGAACACCTGCTCCAGATCATCACGAATAACCACAAACACACCCACAAATGACACTGCATTCTCTAGGTTGTCTAGTCTGGAAGTCAAGCACTTTTGTATTGAATATCTTTTTTCAAGAATGGCTGTTTTCTTACCAGATTGAGGGTTTCACTCAGCTTTGGTAGGCAGTATTCCTTAGACTTCAAGGTGGCCTGCGTGTGTACTAGTCATAGCTGTAGGATTTTAGTTTCTTCTGATTCTTCGTAGTGTTCATCCGCAGTAGTGGCCATCTTCTCTGTCCGGCTACTTCTTTCTTCTTGAAGGGCATTCCTTGAAGGTTTCTTTTGATTTTCTATTCCCTCGAAGCTGTTACAGAGTTTTGGTTTGTGTCTCACTAAGATTTGACCTGTCTGGTGAGCTAGAACTTTCATCACTGTTAGAGAGGGATGATTCTCTTATGGTGTGCGTGGGTTTATTGTTTTCTTTGGTGGTGCTTTTACTTTTTTGGGTTCTCGTTATACTGCGTCTTTCCATGATTTGTAGGTAGAATTATCACTGGGTGTTTTTGATTTTAATTCATGGCATAGGCACAGAGGCCAATAACCTTCCTTGTTTAATGTTAGTGGAGACAAAATGGCTTCCGTGCTTGTTTTTGACATCACTATGGGGGGGGTGATAATGACAGCTATTACTAGACGATATAGTAAATTTAAGTTTGTTTGATGATATAGTTAAAACAATTGGAAGTAATTTAAAATTATAGTTGAATTTAAAATTAATTATATATATAAATTTAAAATTTAAAACTAATAACTAATAAGATTATTTTCTTGCACTTTTCTTATGTGAGCATGTGATGGCTGTTGTGTTTTCGATATGGCTGCTGGCTAGGAGGCAGATTGTTCTGTATGATCTGGGTTCTGATGGTTTTCTTTCGCCCATTTTTAGTAAAATTTTTATTTTTCCGTGTTTCCATGGATTCAGAAATCCGCCGTGTTTGAGGCAGGCATTGTAGAGGTGGAGGAGTTTGTGTTTTATGATTTCCCAACCTTGTTTGATCATTTCTGCGCATATGTTGTCCATACCTGAAGCTTTGTGGTTCTTTGATGATCTCGTGATCGATCCCTCCTGTATCTGGTGTTGCTGGAGGAATTCTTACGTATTCCCTTATGGCCGCCTGTTCTTCTGCAATTAGTAGGTTCATTAGATGGTTGGCTGTTTTATCCCAAGATTTGGTATTGCCATCATGCCTGTTTTGTGTTTCTTTCTTCATTTCTGGCTTTTTGGTACTCCTCTCTTGCTGAATATATCTTCCTTTTGAGATCTGTTAGGGTAGGACATTACCCGCAGCTTGAATTGCTTTTTGCATGTTTATGACATATGGGGAGATTTCCTGTTTGCATGTTATTTGTTGAAAGTTGTAGATTTTTGCTTCTAGTGCGGTTTTGTAATTTTCGCAGTTGGTTCTGCTTGTGTTGTATTTCTGGATCTGTGGACGAGATTGCTGTCTATGTGTATTGGATTCTACCTCAAATTCTATTAGAACATCAGTGTCAGTGGTGATGTTACAGAGTGGCTTCCAGCCTGCAACCCGGGTGGATGCTAATGTCACATCTATGTAGGATGTTCCCGTTCTGTGGATGTATGTGGGTCCAAGATTGCCGTCATTTATGATCTCTAGATTCATTTCAGCAGCGAAGTCATCAAATTTTGGTCCCATTTTCATCGGTGTTAGGCATGCCCCATAGCCTTGATCTGGAGTTGCCGTCAGTACCTATTATAATTGCTTTTCCATTGCATTCTGTACAGATTTTTCTTAGTTATTCTAGAAAGTGATCAACCGGTATGGAATGTTGCATGTACTTGGAAATGATTATAAAGTTCCCAGTTGGACTTTTTTTACAACCCCCCCCTCCCGCGGGTTATCTCGGGCATAATGCCCATATCCCCGGGCCTGCTCTTTATCCCTATCTATTATCTAGTTTTTATTAATAATCTTAATTAATTTACATTTAGGGTATTTGAATTGTGTTAGATGTTTCATTAATAAATGTGTGTGTGTGTTTGTTTGTGAATGTGTGTTTGTGGCTGTGCGACGGGTGTATTATTATTCTTCTCCCATCATCGTCACTTCATAGTCGAAGAACTCTTCCAATGTAGTGCGAGACTGATTTGTATGGTTGTTTCCTGGTCCAGAAGTCTAAGGGCGGTGTCCAATCCACATCTCCAACCATGGCTGCCTTCTGAAGACACAGTACTAGGTGCAGTGGTATAGCACATGAGTGACTGTTTCCTCTACAGGGTTGATGCAGTCGCACATTGGTGTTTCCCAGAGTCCCCTCTCGACAATTTCACCTTGAAATGCCCATGCCCTCCCTGACAGCAGTTGAGTCATGTTATGGCTCGGCATTATCCATGACATGTGCATTATCGCCTGTACTCTAGGGAAGAATGCCTGAGTTTAATGACCGTGTTATTCTTCCCGTTGCTGTTGCCATTTTTCTTTGAGGTGAGCATTAATGATTCTATAAGTTGCATCCCGTATATCGGGCTTGGTGTAAAGATCGGGAGTGAAGACTGCCCCTCCGATGTTGAGTGGGAGTCCTCCATGCAGCCTGTAACAATGTATTCGTTGTTCAATTTAGAGATCTATGGGAAGTACTCTGGCTATCACAGGGAGGCAAGCTCGCGACACTGTGTTGTATGAGGACTTGTCTTTGTGTGGCTAGCAGCTTTTTTGTGTTTTTTTTTTGTGTCTGCTATTAGATTTTTGTTCCAATCCATAGGTGCATATTTGCTGAAAAATCGTCGTGTATAATATCAGGTTTTACGCTTGGCAGGAATTCGTATGTTGTCCTTGCATGCATTTTATTGTGCCATCGCTGCTGCCATTCTTCTTGAAGATGGTCTTCGATCATTCTTTTTGTGAGTTCTCACCTCTCTCTCTTCATATAAGTCTGGAGTAAGGATAACGTCATCAATGCATCTCAGGCAGTATAGATGTGTCCTTTTTTCCAGGTATAGATCAATTGGTAGGACACCTGCTATTACTGTGGACGTAGTTCTATAGGCTTTACTGACACGAATGAGGACATGTCTGAGCCGAGAGAAGAGTTCTTCAATGTCGCTGTTTAGGTTTCTTGCCCATCCGTGGGCGTCATATGTGCAGATCTGTTGGAATAGGGCTTTGTTTAGTGTCATGAAATTGATGGCACTGAAGCCCCAATTCTCTCCACCCAATCTTGCCATGGCATCTGTATGACATTTTTTATGTGCCGGCCAATTTTTAACTTTGTTTGTAAGCGCGGCCCCAAGATACTTCTGTTCGCTTTTGAATCTGATGTTTTTTATTATGTAGCCTGATCGTTGGAGCTCTGTGTTCATTGAGGTTGCCCTTTAACCTTTCAGCGTTGGAACAGTATTTAAATGGACATCCGGTGTGAGGACGGAGGACATTTAAATAATTAAAGCTAATTTTACCGGAATACTTTCGAAATGTCAAATCTTGGTTAAATATGATCCGATTTTAGTGAATTTTGAATTAAATTGAAATGAAAATGTAGAGAAATGTAATAAATACAATACATTATAATTTGTTTTTACAGATATGAATAAATTATTATAGAAATTTATTTTAAAAAAATGTGAGTTATTAAAATAAATTTAGATGTGCTATACTTGGACACCCCTGAATTTAGAACAGCTGATACGTTATACCGTCACCTGTGGGTGTCTGAAGGTCAAATTCCAGGAAAATGTGCGTGTCTAAAAATAAATTATCAGTGAATGTTGTGAGGGTGTTGAGAGTTGAATGCACAGCAAATACCATAGACTTCATATCGGTTCTCTATGTTTATATGACTCGCTTATTCGACTAAACAATTTTCCTTTGAAATAACATCTCCAAGAAAAAATAAAAACTTATATGACTAGAATGCTAACATTACTAATAATAAATACATTTTAGGCTTACCTTAATAATTCAATTTCGTATGGTATGCTTCAAAGCATTCCTCCAAGCACAGTCCCACGTCATAGTCTGTACAACAATAATCTGTATCTTTTTTTTTTCCATGCTTGGAGCACACTTGGCATCTTCTTTGAGGTCTGGACTTTTTGCCTGTCGGAGGCACTTTTCTTATAAAATGTCTTTCCGTCAGTCGAGGTACGGTATCATCGGACGTGTGACGACCAGGTATTTTTTGTTGTGTTGTACCGATACCATATTTAGCAAAAAGTGCCTCAACCAACAAAATTCGAAAAGTTAATGCTCCACTTTTTTTTTACTGGATTGTCTGTAAATTATTAGTGAATTTAAAATGGAAGCATTCAGCAATCTTTTTGAACAATTTATGGTACCATTTCTGCATTCTCTTTCTTTCTATTAGGTACATCTGTAGCATTTGGTCTTTCAAATCAATTCCCCCCATGTGTTTATTGTAGTCCAGTACACTAACTGGTTTTTCTATTTTCTTTGTTTCTAACTGTAAGTTTCTTTTTCTCATCTGAATGGTATGTGGAGATCATGGATACAACTTTCTTGTCACACCATTTCAATATACTAACAGGACCTGAAGGTTGGCATATTGTTTCTCCTTTCTTTAGTTTCTTAGTTTTGACTAGTTCCGGGACGTTTTTTCTATTTAGCCGAAGTGTCCCTACACAGTCTGTATTGCAGCTTTTCAAAAATTTTGCTAGTTGTGGGCTATTGTAGTAGTTGTCCATCCACACATTATATCCCTTTCCTAGAAGTGGTTCAATAAGCTTCATTACTATTGCTGAAGTTTTCGGTGTGTTTGGAGAGATGAAGGTAGAATCTATTTAGTATCATTCCCTGTGTACACTATGAAAGACCAAAGATAGCCAGATGATGATTCACAGAGCTCAAATGTTTTAATTCCAAATTTCGAAGATTTTAATGGAAGATACTCTCTGAAGGACATAGTGTTACGGATTCGTCAATTGCTATATTTTGGCCGGGAAGATAATATAGCTGAAATTTTGAATTTAAATGCGAAAGTATAGGGAACATTTTGAATAATTTTGGGGGTCCTTGGTAAGTGTCTTTACCTTCATTGTTGCAAAAATGGAGGAAACAACAAATCAATTCTAATCTTTCCCTGGATATGATATCATTGAAACCAGGTGTTTCAATTACTCTTCTTTTGGTAAAATGAAGCCTAGTTGTTGGTTTTTGAATTATACCTGTCAGCATAAACATACCAAGAATTATATAAATTTCATTGACACTGACAGGTTGTACGGGGGAACGAAATGAAAACAAGTTCCCTCTAGAATTTTTGTACTGTTCGGCATATCGGTTTGTTTCTTCAACAATAGTTTGCACTATATCTGCACCGAAAAATAATTTGAAACATTCAACAATGTCACTGATATTTTGTGCTTCATTTTGGGGTCCAGACACACCAGAAAAAATTTCTCTTTGTCCAACATAATTATTCATGTTTTCCCATATAAAATTTGTATCGTCTTCATCATGATCACTGTCATTTTCGTTTCCATTAGCAATAATTTCTGCAACAGTAATATCGTCAACAACACTCGATTCACTACAGTCACTTTCATCAATTTCAGAATCACTCGACACTTCATACTCATCTAAAATCGTAACTATTTCACTGTCACTCAAACGTTTAGATCCTCCGGCAGCCATGGTGAATTCAAACTAAGCGCATGTTATGATAGGAAGTAGGCGACACACATGAAAGAAAAATATAGGGGAAGTTGTCTAGAAGATTGAGAATATCATATTATATACAAATCGATAGATTGAAATGTTGACTTTCGATCTGAGTTAGAATATTTCAAATAGTACAGGAACCAGCTTCAAGAGAGCAGCTCAAATCAGTCGCTGCGCTGTGGTGGTCGTGGATAGTAAACTAACTATTTGAAAGCTGGTATTCTTCATCTAGTTCTTGTTGTCAATTATAATACATCTTCCATACTTTAGAGAAGGTATTGTAATACTTATAATTATTAATATTATATTTTTCTCCACATTTTTCAGCGGAAAATGAACACTGCGCTACATACACAAGTCAGACCTCAGTTTGCAATCATGGAAACTATATCTAATATAACAATTATAATAATTTATATAAGCAGACATTTATATATATAAGCTGACAGCTATGTTTTCTGTCTATATTTATATTTTAACACAATTATCTTAAAAATTCAGGCCACAAAATCAGTTTAAATAACTTGCCGTTCAGGTCAGTACCATGTACTGAGGCCCGCGGCATATGATAAGTAGTAGGTCAGTACCATGCACAGAGGCCGGCATACAAAGGTTAAGAGCATTCCTGTAGTTTTGCTTCCCGAAAGAGTTTATGTTTGTCAGCCTAATTTTTGATCATGTTCATGGTTTCTTGTCCTCTCCTCTATCCATCTTCTGGACTCTCCTCGTATCACAACAACCAGGTCATCTGCATAGGTGATTGCTGTCCATATGGGAACGTTTTCAGGATGAGCAGAAGTACGAGGACAAGATTCCAGAGGCAGGGGCCGAGAACAGAGCTCTGGGAGCAAACCATTTTTACCTCTTTTGTGACGATGAGTTCATTGTCGATCAGAATAACTTTTCGCCCTCTGAAGTAATCCTTGATGGCTGCATATATGTTGTTAGGGTAGTTACTTCTTTTTAATGTGAGGCTACCATAGTCTATCGAAGGCTCCTTCGAAATCGACAAAGATTCCTATGGCGATCTTTTCTTCTGTTTCGTGAACTGCATAAAAAGTTTGGTTATGACATCTTCTGTTCTACAGACTGGTTTTTGATTGATAGTGTGATGCTTGCAATTCGAGGGTTTGTTGCATTTGTGTTCGAGGAACCTTTTCATACTTCTTACCCAGTATGGGTAATAGGCATATTGGTCTGTAAGATCTCAGATCTGTTGGATTTCTTTCACCCATTTTCAGTAGGATTTTGATTTGACCTTGTTTCCAGGCGTTCGGAAACATGCCATGTTTGAGGCAGACATTGTAGAGGTGGAGGAGTTTGTTTTACTGTGTTCCAACATTGTTTGATCATTTCTGCGTATATGTTGTCAACAACTGGGGCTTTGCGGTTCTTTACACTGTCTGTGATTATCTCCAGATCAACAATATCTATATCTACTGCATCTGGTGTTTCAGGTGGAGTTCTTGCATATTACCTTGTGGCCGCCTGTTCTTCTGTGTCCAAATCTTAATAGTTGTCACCAATTAGTTCATCCATTAGATGGGTGGCTGTTTCAACCCAAGATTTGGATAGCCATCTGGTGATGTTATGGCCGTTAGGACTTGATAGGAGTGCAGTTTCTTTGATTAGAGTTTGTATGCAAGGCTCCAGGTGTTTTCTGTTGCTTGGTGTGTTAAATATTCATACCGGCTTTCCTTTTTTGTGGCTTTAATGGTTCTGTAAGCCTGTTGTTTTGAGATTCTCTCATCGTTTTGGGCTGTTTGGTAGTCTTCGCGTCATGAATATGTCATCCTTTTGAGATCAGTTAGGGTGGGAGTCCACCAAGGTACCAGTCTGTAGTGTGGCCTGCGCCGAGGCATTACCCACAACTTGAATTGCTTTTTGCACTTTTGTGATGCATGGGAAGATATCCTGTTTGTTTGTTATGTCTTGAATGTTAGAGATTTGTTCTCCTAGGACGGTTTTGTACTGTTCCCAGTTAGCTCTGCTGGTGTTTTATTTCTGGGTCTGCTGATGTGGTTGATGTCTGTGCGTGTTGGCTTCTACCTCAAATTCTATTACAAGATGATGTTACGGCATATCTTCCACCCTTGTAATCGGCATACAATCTGAGAGGACGCTAGGGTCACATCTGTGTGGGACCTTCCTGCTTCGTGGAAGTATGTAGGTCCAAGATCGCCGTCGTCCATGATTTCAAGATTCATTTCAGCAACGATGTCATCCATTTTGATCCTATTATTGTCTGTGTTACGTGCACCCCATAGACTTGATTTAGAGTTGCAATCCATGCTTATTATAATTGCTTTCCCAGTACATTCTGTGCGGATTGTTCTTAGTTCTTCTATGAACTGATCCACTGGGGTAGAATGCTGCATGATCATGGAGACAATTATGAGGTACTCGGTTGGACTGCTCAGTTCCATGACAACAGTATGGGGGATAATTAAATGTCTTAAGTGAAGTACCATGAAGTTCTTATTTAGGATAACTATGACGGCCAATGGTAGTTGCTCTGGCAGGTTTCCCATCAGGACAGTGCCAGTGACTCTGAAGCCAGTGATTGTACCTCGTAGACTATACGATTCTTGGTGAAGTAGTAAATCGACTTAAGCTACTTTTGCCGAAGTCCTTATTTCATCTGTTGTGTGATGGGCCCTGTCCAGGTTGGTTTGCCAGATTTTGATTGCCTTATCCATAGTTCATCCTTTCTGTTCTTGTGCAGAGTTTGTACTTCAGTGCTGGGCATGCATTGTCAAGTGTGGAGTGTCTACTGTTTTTCCCCGAGTCTTTTGCACACTTCTCATTGTGGTTCTTCTTGCTTTTTAGGCCATTCTTTTTTGTTGTGACCGGTTTGTGCACAAGCAGACTCTGTTGCTCTGCAGTACTTCACTACATGCCTGAACCCTTGGCATTTATAACATCTTGTGACTTTTAGAAAGTCGTCAATATGGCAGCTTTCAAAATTAATATAAAGACTGCGTTTGGACAGCAGCAGTTGCCTTGTGCGTGGTTCGACTTCACAGACCCAATTTTCTTTATTTTCTTTTTTGCTTAGTTTAAATATAGGCATTAGCTGGCTTTTGAGGTCTATGGGGTCTGTGCTCTCTCTCTCTGCATGTTGTGCGATAGCATGACACTGATCACTTCGTCGGTACTTAGCTCCTTGGGGATGTCATATGTTATGATTCTGGGTTTTTCTTTCCCAATGACTTCAGCTGTTAGCCCTGCTTCTTTTAGCTTTTTTATGTTTTGTAAGTAATGTGGCATGTTCGACGGTCAAAGTCTGTACTCGTAGTTGCCCTGCTGCTGTGGTTCGATGTCGTACGATTTGCCATCCTTCGTCCACTGGGTTGATGGCTTTGGCGACGGCATCTTTTACAGCTTCAGGGGGCTATTCCAGCTCCCGTGTTGGCCCTGATGATTACTGTTTTCTTTTGCGTTTGGTTTATTGCCACTGGTCGCCTGTGTTACGACTTTCCTCGCGGTTTGTGTGTACGTTTCCAGTTTTTGAGCTGGAGGTCTTCTCACAATTTGTCTAATTTCATTGACTGATGCTTCCAGATTGTTGAGTTTTGAGACGGTCTGTATCAATGCCGAGTTGTCTTTTTGTAGTTGCTCGATCTTCGTTGTTATGACGGTGATGAGGCTAATCATCTCGCTCGTTCTAGGAAGTGCGTAGGATACTATTTTCACGTTTGTTTTCGTAGTAATATGGTCTTTGACCTGCAGGCAGATACGTAAGAGTGACTCCTCATCTCTTTTGGGTTCCTCAGGTGTATCACTCTTGTTTGGGTTGCTGGTTATTTGTTCTTGCTCTGATGGTTTCCGGATGTTCTTGCTGGTTTTCCGTAGTATTGTTTACTTATTTCAAGGGTTTTTCCATTGTATTATTCTTTTTGTTTGGTGTTCGTTTGCTCCTTCTGAGTGAAGTTTTATTTTTGAGTAGTTTAGCAAGATGTCTTGTTTCCAAGTGTATTGGGAATACTCCAGCTATGACTGGAAGGCATGCTCTCGATACAGTGTGACTTTGATGACACGTATTAGCACATGTCTTTATGCCGCCAGGAGCTTCTTCTTGTGGCATGCCTATAGTCATCTTGTCCAACCATGTGCAGTATACGTGCATATCTGTTGGAACAGCGTTTTGTAAAATCTTGCGTAGTTAATGGCCTGGTATCTCCAATTCTGTCCACCCTGAGGGGCCATCATGTGGAAGAGTTTTTTTTCCAATGATGATGTCATCAATGTGGGCGTCAATTTTCAATTTTCATGTTTGGTTGGACCCCTACTCGGAGATATTTGATCTGTTGTATGAAGCGCAGTCCTCCCGTTCAATTGGTGGGCACGCTAGGTGTAGTGTGCCTTTTAGGGGGCATACCAGTGGTTTTTGTAGGACATAATGAGAGTTTGTGCTGCTTGGTCCATTGTGTTATTATGTGAACGACTTCTTGAACACTCTACTCTATTTGTCTCCTGAAGTAGCCCGAAATGAGGGTTACCAGGTCGTCGGTGAAGGCAATTGGTTAGGTGTGTGGATGTTCTTCTAATAGCTGGAGTAATTCATCCAGTACTAAGTTTCTTAGGCTAGGTCCGAGGACTGAACCCTATGGGCATCCAATTGTTACGTCTCAATGTATTTTATTGTGGTTTTCCACTAGGGTTGCAGTTCTTCCTTGGAGATAGTTCCTGATTACTTTATACAAGTTTGAAGGGCAGTTCCTTTGTTTTAGGGCTAGGAGAATGCTTGGCCACTACAGAGTGTCGAAGGCGCTCTCGAAGTCATTGAAGATTCCGATTGTCAGTTTTACTTAGCTTTGATCAACAATGTTAAAGAGTTGTGTGATGGCATCCTCGGTATATTTGCCTGGTTGGAAACCGTACTGTCTGTCCGGTGTGGCTTGTTTGAGAGTTGGAGGAGGATTAGCCGTTCGTAAAGTTTCCCCAATACTGGTAACAAGCAGGTGGGCCGGTATGATTTTGGGTCAGTAGCCTCCCTGTCCCCCATTTTCATGATTATTTTTATTTGTGCTGCTTTCCAAATGTTGGGGAAGACTTCATGCTTGAGGCACTCGTTATAGAGCATCAGGAGTCTCTTTCATGTGTCTCCAACCATTCTGTACTAGCTCCACATTAATGTTGTCTATTTCAGGCGCATTGCCATTTTTCATGTTCTCCATTACAATTTCCACATCAAACAGGTCTATTTCTCCTGTTGGACACGTGTTTGGTATTTGCCCCGTTTCTGCTTTGATGTTGTTGTGCAGCGCTTCATCCGTTTCTATGTTATCTTTGCAGCGCTTCATCCGTTTCTATGTTATCTTTGCAGATGAGGTATGTGGTGTGCTGACTCTTCCCATGTTCTGGCGTGGCCTGTTGGGAGTTGTATTGCTGTCAATCACCTGCCGTGGGAGAAGTTTCTCTGCCTGGAGTTTGTAGGCAAGTCCCCATTGGTTGGATGCTGCCTGTGCAGTTACGTAGTCCCGCCAACTCTCTCTTCTGGTGGCTTTGATGGTGTTTGTGTATATTTTTCTTGTGCGCCTGTAACTTACCTTACGCTCAGCTCTTTCCTCACCGCTTCCCCACTGAAAATTGCACTGTGCAGCGTGGACCATTCTTTTTAGATCCATCAGCCTGTTTGTCCACCAAGGAGTAGTTTTCTTATGATTGCTACTGCATATTGGTATGCTGCAATCCGCTGCTTTGATTATAGAGTGTAGCAGTTGTCGAACGTACGGGAAGATTCCAGCTCGGTTTTCTATTGATTGGATTGTGCTGTTGTGTCGTCTAGTTCATTTACATAGACCATCCAGTCATCTTGCTGAAGATTGTATTTTGGAGGAGCCAGGGCGTTTGGTTGTTGAACATTGTTTCCTTTTATTATGAATTCTAATACTGGATGATGTTATGTCCTTTATGTTTTTCCACTCGTGCAGTGCTCTTGGTGTTTCCAGTGTCACGTCGATGTAGGAACTATTTGACCCTTGTGTGTATGTGGGGCCTTGGGTCCTGTCGTTAATGACTTCCAGCGTGATTGGGTTATAAAGTCTTAGATTTGTAATCCTGCTGACCTGTTATGGCGGATCCCTACAAAGGTGATTTTGCGTTAGCATCTGTTCCTATAATCATCTTTAGTTCTGCACAACTCTGGCATATTATCCCTAATTCTTTGAGGAAGCGCTCAGTAGGCAGGGAATGCTGCATGTAGTAGGAAACGAGGGTAATCTCTCCATGGGCTGTGCCGATTTCTGCCATGACGGTGTACGTTATACTTTGATGTTTGATATGGAGTACTGATAAAGTTTTATTAAGGATCACGATAGCAGACCATGGCTGTTCACCAGCAGAGGTGCCATCCAGTACTATGTGTGCGACTTTTCCTCTAACTGTGTATGGTTCTTATATTTACATTATCTTCGTATGCCCTTTGACGTATTTCATCAGTGGCTATTCGTCCCCTATCCAAGTTCGCTTGCCATATCTTTAAGTGTTGCCTAGCCATAGTCAGTTCTGTTTGTCCTCAGCTGGATTTCATTCCTTCTGGCGAAGGCAGTTATCATCGAGAGTATTGTGGTCATTATCTTTTCCATATTGCTTACATACAGCACATTTAGGTGTTTCATTTTTCCTGTGGTAATCTTTGTTGGTGTGTCCTACTTCGGCGCAGTGACGACATGTAGGTTGCACAGCATGGCAATGTTTGACCACGTGTCCAAAGCCTTGGCAGTTGTAACATTGCGTGACTTGAAGGTAGTCGTCAACCCTGCAGCTCTCGAAGTTTGTCCCTTTCCATTATGCACTTCCAGGTTTCTGGGTTAACTTCACACACTCAGTGTTCTTGTTGGTTTATTCTTCCTCTCTTAAATTTGGGTTTAAGTTGATTCTGCAGTTCAGTAGGGTCTTCGTTTTTAAAGTTCTGTGCCAGCATGGTTTCAATTATTGTTCCTTGGGTCCTTTCGGTATGTCATATATTATTGCTAGTGGTTTTCTCAGGCCAACGATTTTAGCTTTTAGTCCTGTTTCCTTTAGCTTAGTATAGTTGAGGATAGCTTTGGGCTGTTCTTCCATGGCAGTTTCCACTCGCAGTTTTCCACCTGTTGTAGTGCGATTGTGGATGATTTGCCATCCCTCTTCAGTTGGTCTTATGGCAGTTGTCACGGCTTCTGGGGCTATCCCGGATTCTTCTCTTGGGGTGATTATTATTATCTTCTTCTGAGCGGGCTTCGGAATGGTAGCTGCATTGGTTATGATTTTCTTTGCTGCTTTGGCGAAGCTTTCCTGTTTTGATGCTTGTTGTTTCGGGCTCTTGGTGATAGTTTCTTGTAAGTCTTTTACGGCCTTCTCCAATTTGTCCACCTGTGTGAGGGACTTCCGTAGTATTGCATTCTCTTTCTCAAGGTTGGTCATTTATTATTATTATTTTGGACAGGCTCATTGCTTTCTCTAATCTTTTGAGGCAGTAGTCTAGTATCTTTAGGTTTTTACTACTTGCCAGATAAGTGTGTACCTCTGAGCAGAGCTGCAGGACGTTGTCGCTTGCAGTCTCTTCTTCCTTGGTTTCTTCGTCTGTTTCATGTGCTTCGGTTTTGGCACTGTCTTTCTTCAGGATCCTTTCTTCCCTGATCAGACGTCTAGTTTCTCGGCTACTTGCTTTCTGCAGTTTCAGTGTCTTGGTCTCGATGTCGCTCAAGTCGAAGGCAACACTTGTGCTTGAGCTTGAAGCGTCTACACTCTAATTCAACCCTGGAAGTTACTACAGATCTTCTGGGCTGTGCCAGTGCCCCCAATGTACAGAGGGTAGATGTTGCCAAACTCATAATAACTGTATTTGTTTGTTTAGGGAGGCTAGGAGAGGCAAGGTAAGCATTACTTTTTCCAAATCAATGTACTATACATTTAAAAAACATAGTTTTCCTTTTACGGCATGCAAACTAGTTTTATAGTAAATATGAGAGTCGACATTTTCACACAGGATAGTACAGGTTTGCATGAGCTCAGTGACAAGTGGTAACTTTTTTCTTTAAGAGCGGATGGCTTGGACGGCTACAACTTGCAATTCTGTACCTGCTGTGTTGCATACATCAGTTTTATTTGAGGATTTCTCTCAAGAAAATACTGTTAAAGTGGCATCCAGTTCCCTATTCCAAACGCACAGTAACTTCCTGGATTGAATCTGACTCTACACGGTGTGATTTCCTGCATTTCATCGTGTGGGTGCTCTTTTTATTTTCTGAATTTTTTCTATTTCTTTCTTTTTCTGTTTTAGTTGAGTGCGTTGAATTGTCCATAGTTGTTATTCATTGGGTTGGACGCCTGACAAGAAATGTGTAAATGTACGTTTGTTATAAACTAATATAGTTTATGTTAAATGCGATATATATTTTGGCTTATGCCAAGTTGAATACAAAAAAGTTTTATTGTAATTACTTTGGTTTAATTTAATTTAATTCAATTTAATTATTAAGAACGTTGTTATAAACTAATATAATTAGTGAAAACGGGATATGTATTTTGGCTTATGCCAAGTTGAATACAAAAAAGTTTTTATTATAATTACTTTGATTTCATTTAATTTACCTTGATCTAATTTAAGTTACTACACGAGATTAATTTTCGATGTGGTAAAAGTTAGAACTAAAAGATTGTGGAGGTAGTAGATCCTTGTCTTAGGTTGCAGTGAGTGTTTACTTTCTGCTAGTCACGTTGTTAGTGACAATGTCAAGAGCGAAAGTTAGACCCTATATTCACAGTGAAGGCCGTGAAATTATTAAGAAAGTTATCGAGTTTTGCGATGAGGAGAAAATAAAGGGGGAATTGAAAATTCCTATCCAGAATGCAACAAAACATGCAGCAGAAGGTACCGGCAAATCAGAAGCTATAATATGCAAGTTTTTATTATTGATTTCGTACATCTCAATGATGGATAAATCATATTTGAAGAGAAAAATTATACGCTCAAACCGGGACTTGAACCCGGGGCAATGTATATAGAGAAAGATTTGCGTTTAGATCGGTACTTGCTCAGGTAGCTCAGTTGGTAGAGCACTTGGTCTAGAGAACCAAGGGCCCCGGGTTCAAGTCCCGGTTTAAGCGTATAATTTTTCTCTTCAAATATAATATGCAAGATTTGGGCCAAACGTCTTGCCCATTGCAGTCTGTTCTGATTATATCTGGCTTCCTATAAAGATTATGTAGTTCACTGTTATGCAGTCTTCTCCATTCACCTGTCTGTTCATCTCTCTTTGGTCCAAAAGTTTTCCTAAAAACTTTATTCTCAAATACTTGTAATCTTCTTTCCTCCCTTAAAGTAAGAGTCCATGTTTCACATGCATATGATATAACTGGTAGAATAATAGTTTTATATATTTCCAGTGTAATGTTTTTTTAAAGGAGTTGGGACGTCAACGGTCTGTAATGCGTAATAGTGTCGTGACCTGGCCCTTGGGTAGATCAGACAATTTGAAGGTAGGATTCGTTGTGAGTCCAGGAACTCCAGTGAATGCAGAACTTGATTTAATATATTTATTAAAGATGATTATTAAAAAGTTACAATATTGTTTCTCTGACTGTCGTAGAGACGAGGTTGGAACCATGAAGAATAAGCTCTGATGCCAAGGGCATAACCAGGTGTGGCATGGATGCTGAGTTGGAATGCATCACCATCATTTTCATATAAGGACTTATCGTATGAAGACTGGAATGTTATCTTAATGTAGGGGATGGAGAGTAATATTATCCAAACTCAACGCCTGTTTCTATCTGTCATTATTATTGAAAATTATAGTGTCCAGTACGCAATTTCCCTTCACAGTATTTAAATACATTTTGATTGTCAATTCAGTACTATAATAGATATAGGGATTTTATGCTATTGGCTAACAGTGCAATAATTAATTAATTTATGTGGTAATGATGCTACAGCCAGCACAATAGCACGCATTTCCAGAATTGAGCCTATGTTTAATTTCTTTGTGCATCTCATTCCTATTTGTGATTATTGTTCCTAGGATAATAATAATAATAGGTATAGACTCCATGGCCTGTTCCGTCACTTTCTTGGTTTTTCAGGATCTCTTGTCCCTCATGGTTTGTACATCCAAGCCTGTACGTTGAATGTGTTCAGTCCATCGCTTCTTGTCATTTCTCCTAACTCTTCTCTTATATAATCAATTGAGTTGGTGTTTACATTAATTAAATACAAATAAAACTTAGTTCTATTTGATTTTCATATTTATTAAGATATAATTCAGTGACAGCTGTTTCGGTACACTGTATCTTCTTCAGACATGTAAACAAATTATCTTCTCTTATAGTTTCATTCCTTATATGCCTTCGGACAGAATTACTATGGATACTATGTATTATTATTAGAATATGCTTAATTTCCAATCAATGAAAAGAAATTAACAATATTCTAATAATAATAATAATAATAATAATAATAATAATAATAATAATAATAATAATAATAATCCATAGTAATTCTGCCCCAAGGCATTTTCATGCTATGCTTTGCAGCTTTATTAGGGAATAATAGGTGTGGTAGTGTCCCGTTGCTTTCCACACCGATGAAGGATAAAGGTGATAATGATAAGGATTATGATGGCCGGATGATTTTCGGGGACCGTTGGGACCTAAGCTTCCTGACATTTGTCTTACAGGTGAGGAAGCACTCCGAGAAAAATCTCATCCAGGAGCCTGTCGCAACCGGGAGTTGAACCCGGGCCTGCTGCGCGACAAGCCAGCACGCTACCTCGAGATCACATAATAATATTTCCAATTTAACTTGAAACAAATACAATAAATGAATACCTAATGCTTCAGTAATGTTTATTTTCCTACAATATTTAAGTCTGACAGACAATAGCTAGAAATCAGTACTGATATCATTTCTGTGTACGTCTCATTAACCAGAAACCCATAGGCATACAAATTCCGATGATCCTTAATTAACTTCATCTCCTATTTCAAATAGGCCTATCACTATATTTTGCCACTGATTATACCACTTGTCCAGTCATTCACTTGTACTATTGGTGGAAGGAGACACTTTACCCCCTTCACCACTAGCGCCATTGCTTCCCCTCACTGGCTAAAAAGTTAATGCGTTGTGTAATGCTTGAATTTAATTCAGTTTATTTAATTTTATTTATTTCACATTAATTTAACTCAATTCAATTTAACTCAATTTAATCTAATCCATTTGAATTCAATTTAATATAAGTTAGTCTAATCAAAATTAGTTTAATTTAATTTAGTTTAGTTTAATTAAATTTAGTTTAATTTAATTTAGTTTAACTTTATCCAGTTTAATTTGTTATTTGTTTATTTTTTAATAATTGGATATTAATATATAATTCCCTAGTAAAGCTGCAAAGCATAGCATGAAAATCGTATGATTGCAGTGAAAGACCTCGGGCAGAATTACTATGGACGGATGGATGGGTATTAATATTAATTAAGTATAATAAAGTTGGATTATTGGATTTATTTTGGGTATTAATAATTATTTCTAAGTACAATGTTGGAAGATTATTTGCCGCTGGCAATTTAGTTGACATCACTATGAAAAGTAGTCTGGCGGCTGAGGGAGGAGTGAGAGGACTATACCCTGTCCGGTCTTAAAGTGATCCTAGTCAAAATAGGACCACATGACCTGCTCGCTTTTCATTGGTTATGGACACTGACATACATTGTAGAAGCAATAAGAATGCGAAAAAGCAGTTCGCTTCAATAAATTAAAAATATGTCTTCTGAATATACTTGCTGTTCTTCATGAATGAAAATAATAATATACAAAATATTTTAAAATTTACCTAATCAATAATTACAATTTAAAATATTTTATTACATATTGGTGATGCATTTGAGTCATGCTTCAGTCGATTCTCATGAAACAAAATGGCTGAAAGTATTGAGTCTTCTGTTACTGTGTCATCTCCCTGTCAAAAGCGACAGTAATTTTGGCGCGAATGGCGGAAGGATATTACTTATATATATAGTACGTCGGTGACCATAACCACTGAAAAGCGAACAGGTCAGTTGGTTTTATTTTAACGAGGGTAACTTTAAGAGCGGACAGGTTATAGGTAAATGGGGTTAGAAAGATGTCAAAATGACTACCGTGCATGCGGTTGACGTTCCTCCAATGCTGGTGATTGTTGCAATCGGAAGGATAATTGGTTGGCTAGATGGCGAAAGGGGGATTTGGTAGTTTGCTGGCAAGATGGCTGTGAGTTGGGCGGAGTTAGAGGGTGAAGACAAGATGGCCGTTGTATGCGGTGTTGACGCCACTATGGGGGTATGAAATAAGTCTATTGCTTAAAATTATATATAAAAATGTGAAATCGTTGAAATCAAACTAGATTGATCCAAATCAAATTAGAATTAAGATTAATATGTTTTATTTATTAACTTCCACTTCCCATTTACTATGACTACTGAAGCATGTGGTTACGTTATAGTAGTGATGTCAATGTGGCTGTCAAGTGCTGCGTCTCTGCGGAAAATGGCTGTTACCACCCTCTCGGTCGATGTCTTTCCTCCTTGGTGTACTTTATTTTGATGGTTCCGACTGCACTTATTAATTAACTAACACACGTATAATTGTTGGATGTACATCTACTTGTCTATAGATAATGCATGTTGCCCTCGGGGCCACGTGGTTGTTCATGGTTTGACATATATTTATTTTATTTATTTTAGGTGATTTCTTGTACGAATTTGAAACGTGATGTGTTAATTGAATCCTTGATTTTTATATTTGAGTTAGGCTATGGGTATTTTTGTTCTTATTAGAGTTCGATGTCTGCGGATAAAGTTACATCTAGGCCCGTCCACCACCCCTTGGGATACCTCGGTCATCATGACCATACTCCCAAGTCCCAGACTTGTCCTCCCTATCTAGTTCGCCTCCACATTCAAAGTTCTCGGCTTGAAACCAACACCTCTAGGGAGAAGGTGTTGGAGTTGCAACTGCTGGGAATTGCTGAGCTTCGTAGTCGTCAGGTCGCTCATTCCTGACGGCCCCACAGTTGGTCTACGGGCTCCTTGAGCCTAGCCGGGAGGACTGCTGTCGCAGATCCACCGACCGTTCCCCTGTTCTGCCTCCAGGGACGTATCCTGCAGCCGTTGTGAGACCTGCAAGTCGAGGGTTGGTTGCAGTTGCTTCTTAAGAACCTTTTCATACATTTTTCCCAGCACTGGCAACAGGCAGATAGGTCTATATGATGTTGGGTCAGTAGGATCTCTTTCACCGATTTTCAGTAACATCTTAATCTGACCGTGTTTCCACCATGCTTCAGGCAGGCATTGTAGAGGTGGAGGAGTTTGTGCTTGAGGATGTTCCAGCCCTGTTTAATCATCTCCACGCATATGTTGTCGACACCAGGAGCCTTGCGGTTTTTTATACCATCTTTTATTATCTCCAAGTCGATGAAATCTACAAGTTCAGCGTCCGGTTCTTCTGGAGGAGTTCTGATGTCAACTCTTGTCGCCGCCTGTTCTTCATTATCCAGATCTGGAGGATCGTCGCCAAATAATACGTCTAGTAGTTGTGAGGCTGTTTCGGACCAGGAGTTGGTGTAGCCATCCTGTGAGTTTACGGCAGTTAGAACTTGCTTAGTTTGTAGTTTCCTTGACTGAAGTTTGTATGCAAGGCCCCAGGTGTTCTCAGCTGCTTCGCGTGTTATATATTCACGCCAGCTTTCCTTCTTCGTGGCTTTTATGGCATTTGTATATATACGCCTAATGGTTCAGTAAGCCAGCTGTTTTAATACTCTGTCGTCGTGTACGGCTTTTTGGTAGTCCTCGCGTGCTGAGTACGTCATTCGTTTGAGATCACTTAGAGTGGGATTCCACCACGATACCAGTCTGACGTGTGGTCTTCGCCTAGGAATGGAGGCATTACCGGCAGTTTGGATGGCTTTTTGTATCTGATTTACGAACGGAAATATGTCCTGTTTCATAGTTATGTCAGATATCGTGGCGATTTTTTCTTCGAGGATGGTTTTATATTCTTGCCAGTTTGCCCTATTGCTGTTGTATTGCCTGTATGCGGTGTCTATGTACGCTGTTTTCTACCTCGAATTCCATTATAGCATGACTGGCAGTGGTGATATCGTGACGTATCTTCCACCCTTGCAATCTACAGGCTACCCTAGCAGACGCTAGAGTGACGTCAATGTGGGACCTTCCCGTTCCGTGGAAGTAGGTAGGTCCCAGATTGCCGTCGTTAATGATCTCCAGATGCATCTCAGCAGCGAAGTCTTCCATTATTCTACCATTTTCGTCCGTATTAGGCGCACCCCATAGACTTGACTTAGAGTTGCAGTCCGTGCCTATTATAATTGTCTTCCCTGCACATTCTGTGCAGACAGTTTTCAGCTCTTATATGAATACATCTACAGGAATAGAATGCTGCATATATGTGGAGACTATTATCAGGTTTTCGGTCGGACTGCTGAGTTCTATGACAACTGTATGGGGAGTACACAAATGCCTCAAGCAAAGTACCGTGAAGTTTGAGTTAAGGACTACTGTGGCAGCCCATGGTGTTTGCTCTGGGAGGTTTCCCGTCACTACAGTTTCAGCAACTCCAAAACCAGTGAGCTTGCCCCGAAGGCTGTAGGGTTCTTGGAGGAGGAGTAGATTCACTGCGTTTTCTTTTGCTGATGCCCTTATTTCGTCTGTAGTGTGACGGGCCCTCTCTAGGTTGGCTTGCCAAATTTTAATCGCTTTATCCATAGTTGTTCCTTTCAGTTTTCTTGCGGAGTTCATGCTTAAATGCCGGGCATGCAATGTCACGTGTATCGTGTCTGCTGTCTTTCGCAAGTCTTTTGCATACTGCGCATTGCGGTTCTTCTTGTTTTTACTTCATTCATTATACATGTGACCAGGTTCTGCGCAGTGACCGCACATTGACTCTTGTTCCCTGCAGTACTTCATTACATGCCCGAATTTCTGACATTTGTAACATCTGGTAACTCTCAGAAAGTCTTCAACACGGCAACTTTTAAAGTCAATGTAAAGTCTACCTTTTGACAGGAGTAGTTGCCTCGTGCATGGCTCAACCTCACAGACCCAATGTTCCTTGTCATGTCTCTTTCCTAATTTGAATTTAGGAGTAAGTTGGGTTTTTGGGTATGCTTGGTCTGAACTTTGTTTCTGGAAGTTCTGAGAGAGCATGGCACTGTTTACTTCATCGGTACTCAGGTTCTTCGGTAAGTCATGGATTATGATTTTTGGTTTTTTCCTGCCAATGACTTCGGCCGTTAGCCCCACTTCCTTTATTTTCATGTGGTTGGTGAGCGCTGTAGCCTGTTCGATGGTGGAAGTCTGCAATCTCAATTGTCCTGAGGCTGTGGTGCGATGTCTTACTATTTGCCATCCCTCATCCACCGGGTTGATGGCTTTAGCAACTTCCTTAACAGCCTCAGGGGCTATTCCTGCTCCCGGTTTAGCCTTGATGATCACTGTTTTTTTCTGTACTGGATTCTCTCCGTTGGTAGTTTGTGAAATCATCTTTCTGGCAGTTTCAGCATATGGTTCTTGTCTAGGCGCAGGTTGTTGTGCTGCTGGTTTTCTTATCCATTTTTTTATTTCGATGATAGAGTCTTGCATGTTTTCGAGTTTAGAGACAGTGTTACATCTAGGCCCATCCGTCCACCCCTTGGGATACCTCGGTCGTCATGACCATACTCCCAAGTCCTAGTTCTAGTCCTCCCTATCCTATGTTCACGTTCAAGTTCACGGTCCTTAAACCAACACCCCAGGGTGAGAGTGTTGGAGTTTGCAGTTCTGGGAATTGCTGAGCTACATAGTACATCAGGTCGCTCAATCCTGACGACCCCACAGTTGGTCCACGGGCTCCATGAGCCTAGCCGGGAGGACTGCTGTCGCAGATCCACCGACTATTCCCCTGTTCTGCCTCCAGGGACGTGTCCTGCAGCCGTTGTGAGACCGTCTAGGGCTACAAGCCCAACAGTGTGAGAATTTTAGTACATCCAGGTGCTCATCTTCTGGCGACCCCACAGTTTGTCGACGGGCCCGTAGGCCGAGCCAGGAACCAGTACAGTAGCTCCCCTCTCGACTGGTCCGAGCCGAGCCCTGGTGTGCCCCCAGGGACGCCTTCTGCAGCTGTTGTGGGCCAGCACGGAGCTCGCAAGCTCCAACACATGAGCAACTAGTACGACAAGGCGCTCAACTCTTGCCTACCCCACTAATGGTTCACGAGTCCCTTGGACTTAACCGGGAGCACTGTCTAGCAGATCCACCGATCTTTCCCCCAGTGCACCAGCTGGGGACGTGTTTGGTTGCTGAAGTGGGTCCAGCCTGAGCATTAGTACGTCAGGTCGCTCAACTCCTGACGACCTCACAGATTGTCCTTGGGTCACTCGGTTCCAGAGTCGGCGCTAAGTCCCAAAAGCCAAAAGACTTACACTTGGAGTGTGACCAAATGATGTGATATTGCAATATCAAGTCAAATTGTACAAACTACAACACAATAATCCTGCTAGAGAAGTCGGCAACTCACTCGCCCCAAAATACATCCTGCAACGAGCGGACTGGGAGGCCTATAACAACCATTTGGAGCATCAACTAAACACAACCATCATCATAGAAGATCGTGCTGGGATATTGCCGTACGTGCAGCATCTACAAACATCGATCATGCGCGCAGCTGACCCTTCTATACCTAGAGGTAAACACACGAGGAAGACTGTGCCATGGTGAACGAACACACCTACAGATCTGAAGTGTGTGGTACATGCTGCACGAATGGACTATCAACGAATACGTGGAGAGCAGATAGAGGCACGACAAGAGAGCTACAGGCGAATCGTCACATATATACCAACGCAATCAAGGCTACCAAAAGGGAGAGCTGATGAGATTACGTTACCAAACAAATAACAAACAACGAGTGGGGACTTGCTTTCAGATTCCAAGGAGAGAAAGTTCTCCCGAGGCAGGTCCTCACTGAAATAGCGCGACCTATAGGACATGCCGACTTCTGGGAAGAATCTGCACATCTGATGGCATATCTCATCCGCCAAGATGAACGCGACAATAATGAAATACTACATGAGAGCATACGCACAGAAACAGAAATTACACCTCACACTTCTCCTAGCTGAGAAGGTGACCTGATAGACATAGAAATAGCATTAGACAAAATGAAAAACAACAAGACTCCTGGTATTGATAATATTTACACACAATTCATAAAAAAAGGATGGTTATATATCAAGGATAATCTCTTAACGGTCCAAAACGAATTCTTAAAGCACGGAGTGTTCCCAATTGCATGGAAACAAGGCCAAATAAAGATAATATTGAAAATGGGAGACAGAGACCCTGAAGATCCAAAATCATACAGGCCTATTTGCCAACTTCCGGTACTAGGAAAGCTCTACGAACGTATATTTCTCTTCCAGCTTCAACCTACCCTACAACGTAACGCATCCGATGGACAATACTACTTTCGACCCTGCAGACGAACTGACGACGCAATCACGCAACTGTACAATCTCTTTTAGACTTGCCAGGAGAAATTTACCATCGGTATATTCTTAGATTTGGAGGGTGCTTTGACACCCTGTGGTGGCCAAGTATACTCCTGACACTAAAACAGAGGAACTGCACTTCAAACCTGTTCATGATCGTAAAATATTACTTCCATTGCCGATCAATAACTCGTTGAAAATCATAATAAAATTCGGCGCAACTCACCATCGGCTGTTCGCAGGGCTCTCTCCTAGGACCTAGTCTGAGGAACTTAGTAATGAATGGACTTTTCTAATATTGCAGAATGATCCACACGCGGAACCCATCGCCTACACAGATGATTTTGTTGTTCTTATCTCCGGAAACTCAAGAAGACAAATTGAAGATAGAGCACATGATAACATGCAACAAGTTACGCAATGGACAAAGGAAACCAAACTCTCCCTCTCACTCCGGAAAACAGCCGGAATGCTTCTGAAAGGGCAACTGCATCCTGAAACGCTCGCCGGCAATTAGAATAGGACGGAGAGGCCTGCACTTTGTGTAAGTGAACAAGTATCTGGGGGTGAGCATCCAGATGAACATGAGGATCGACTCACACATAGAGGATATCACAGGAAAGGCAATAAGGTTATTCCATGCAATGTCACTACTTGGTGTCCAGAACTTGGGCTACAGAGCAGCCAACTATACGATTCTCGACAAAACGCTTTTCCAACAAATATTCACCTATGCTGCCCATGGATTGGCACGAGAACTGAACAATAGACACAAAAAATATGGTGGGATTCTTAAATAAAACAATAATAAAATAAATAATCACCAGCTTCCCCACAAGAGAATCTCATTATAGTCGAACATATGTTTGGAGAAAGAATTTATCTGCAAATCTTGACATAACTGAAATGCAAAAGTTGTATCTAGGAAAACATCCCGGATCTCCACTGTCATATGATATAATTTATCGATAACATATTTCAAGGCGAATTTCAACCTTTCTTTCGGCAACCCTAGGTTGAATACTTGTCAAAAATGTGATTAGTACAGAAAATGAAATTCGATCACGATCCATCAAAAGACGCAAAGAGTTGGAAATGCTCGTGTTTTATGATGAACTGAAAGAAAGAGGAACAAGCACTTGCAGTAAATGAGAACAATGTCGAAATGTTATATTTTGAACAAAATGTCATTGCCGAAAGTGCCCTCAGGTGATGCTTGTTATAAAAGACTACTGGTTTTGCAACTTCGGGATTTTATCAGGCAAATCCGGAAAACATTATTTCTTCGTATACGATGAGTCTAGGAAAAAAAGATCCCAAATGAACCGATCAGTTTTTTACACCATTACATAGACTCAGTGTTAAGTGAAGAAGTAAAAGTGTTCTGCTTTTTTTTCTTCATACAACTGCGTCTCCCAAAACAAAAATCACGTTTTAACTCAATATTTATTTTCTCTCGTTCAACATGGGCAAAATCGTTGATAAATTCCCAGAACCTGGTCACAGTTTTTATGTCTTGTGATAGTGCCTTTGGAAATACAAAAATAACGAATAAGAAAATTGGAAAGAGTTTTTCTTCCCTGTGACTATGCTGGTATCATAGAGAAGACGAGTAATACTTATTTGTTACTAAAGTAACCCAAGGAATGATTTTCAACTTCGTTGACCTATTAAAAGGTTTCTTCTTCAAAACTCCTTACATAATTTATAATGGCGACAAAAGAGGAAGTATTTTACAACGAAATCCAAAGTTTCCGCTGATGAAAATTCCCAAATCAAAGCAGAATGAAACATCTTATATAGTGAGAGTGTTGCACTACTCTGTCACAAGACATCCAAAGTGGTACCATAACCTTCATCAAGCATACTCCTACTCCCTTCCACTGAAGTCTGCAAAATACGAAAGTCATGAACATTTTTTTAACAATCATGATATTTATGTTAGACAATTCAAGTGCACCATGTTAATCTATAGATGTTTGTGTCACTTTTCAACATAGTCTCCATTTCTTTGCACACATTTTGTCCAGCATTCTATAAGCTTGAAAATTCCCTTATGATAGAAGTTCGTTCCAGCTGCCCGAAGACTCTGACGCACTGCTTTTCGAATATCCTCCAGCGTCTTGTAGCGTTGGCCTCTCAGCTGTTCCTTCACAGAACCGAAAATATGGTAGTCGGAGAGTGCCAAATCGGGCCTGTAGGTAGGATGTGGAAGAGTTTCTCACCCAAATGTCCTGATCTCCACAGTGGCACGAGCAGTGTGAGGACGCGCGTTATCGTGTTGCAGAATGACCTTTTTTCTAGGGCGTTTGTCGTGCAATGCAGGACGGAGCTTCACAAGTGTCTGGATATAGCGGGCAGCATTTATGGTTTGTCCAGGTTCAAGAAATTGAACCAGAATGCAACTTTGCGCGTCCCAGAAGACGCTACTCATAACTTTCCCAACGTATTGCACTGCCTTCGCTTTTTTATTTGTTGGCGAATTAAAGTGGTGCCATTTGGCGTTTTGTTTCGGGCTCGTAGCGATGAAACCAGCTTTCGTCACCTGTCACTATACTCGTAAAAATCATCACCTTCATTTCGAAATCTCTGAAGACCTTTATGGGTGATGATTCTTCTCTGAAGTTTGTGGTGTTCAATCAATACTAACTTTTCGGTAACCTAAGCTGTGAATAATTTCTTGCACTGCACTGTGGTCCGCCTGTAGACTCTAACGAGCGCATCAACTCTTTCCTTGTTGCTATCTATGGAGGCAGAGCGTGGGCGACTGCTACGAGGTTCATCTTTGATACTCGTGTTCCCATGTTTAAAATGCTTCTTCACCCATCTCCTAACACTGCTGGCACCCACGCAGGCATCTCCGTATGCACATTGAAGTCTTAGGTGAATGTCAGCAGCAGATTGTTCCTCTTTAACAAGGAATTCAATGACAGCACGATGTCGAAACGAAACACTGATGTCCGCCATTTTGGAAACACCGCGTGTGGTCACGTGATATGTGGTATAAAGTCTGTGGATTACGATCCTGCAGTCGTTTTTGTTACGTTGTTGAAATTTGAATTTTAACAATGGGTTGCTCACGAGTTTTAGTATGCCCCTCGTATAAAGATGTGATGGAACTAGCCCGAAAATATGTCTAACCAGATGAACCGTCGACCGTTCAACAACCTAGACGGATATACATTGCTCAGAAATGACAGAATAGATAAAAGGAGGTGGAGGAGTTGGTGCCTTTATATCAAATGATCTTAAAAAGCCAGAATTGTCCACAAGTCCCCTTCTGTATATTCCTCGCTCTGCCCCCCCGATTTTCTTATTCGTAGAAATTCAAGCGCTTTCTAAAAAAATGTCTCTTATGCATTGTATACAAACCTCCAAAAATAAGGCACCTTTCGGATCTAGAAAACGCTCTGAACGATTCGTTACCTCATTATGAACACGTTATTGTCGCAGGCGATTTAATACAAATCTTCTTCAGACTGACTCACCAGCCATACAACTTAAAAATATGTTCCAAAGCTTAAATATGACAATTGTTCCTTTCTCTGCCCACACATCATACTGCTAATACCGACACTCTACTGGACTTAATAGTGACTACACATCCACAGAAAGTACTGTCATATGGACAAATTCCTGCTCCCGGCATATCTGCTCATGACATTGTATTCGTAGAATACTCACTCCAATGTCCTAAAAGACGCTCTAAATTGATTACGTACAGAAATTTACAAAACATAGACGATACTAAACTAAAATCAGACGCTTTAGAACTACCTTGGTACACAATATGGAATCTTAGATCAGTTGATGAAAAAGTAGACACATTTAATACACTGATATTACAACTATATGATAGACATGCACCAGTAAAAACCCGACGATTTTCCCGCCCCCCTGCACCCTGGATGAATGACTCAATACGTGAACTTATGTCAAAACGAGACAAAGCATACCGAACATACAGACGACATAAAAATGACGAGAACTGGCAACTATACAAACAACTTAGAAACACAACTACACAAACTATACGCAATGCCAAACTACGACACGCCCACAGTATAATCGGACCTGAAATAAGTGCACGGGACACTTGGCGAAATCTCCGTGCAATGGGACTTAGACAGTTGAATCCCTCAACTGACTCAATAGACATTTCTGTAGATGACTTAAATGAACATTTTACCTCAATACCCATGACACCTCCAGACAACAAGACTAAAATAGACATTCTTAAAGACTTATCCCCATCCCCACATATAGGAAGAGATAAATTTTACTTTAACGACATTTCGCCTATAGACGTTAAAAAAGCACTCAAGCGGATTAAATCCAATGCACAAGGAACAGATAACATCAGCATTTTAATGCTAAATAAAATCATTGACATTATACTACCCACAGTGACTCATATTTTAATGCTTCCCTTATAACTTCTATTTTCCCTACTGTATGGAAACAGTCTAGAGTTCGGCCTATACCAAAAATAAGTACACCTACTAACTGTAATGACTACCGACCGATTAGCATCCTTCCGACATTATCTAAAGCCCTGGAACATATTGTACATAAGCAAATGACTGAATATCTCCAAGAAAATCACCTCCTTGATCCTTATCAATCCGGCTTTAGATATGGTCATAGCACAACCACAGCTTTGCTAAAAATTACTGAAGATATTCGTGAAGCCGTGGACAGACGTCAATTGACTCCTTTAACCTTACTTGACTTCAGCAAAGCTTTTGACACAGTAGACCACGACTTACTTATGATAAAGCTCAAGCACCTACACTTGTCTGACAGCGCTGTATCCTGGTTCGACTCATACCTGCACGGTCGTCAACAATACGTTTCATTAAACTCTAGATCTTCGTCTTGGCGCAACGTGCCGGCTGGAGTCCCCCAGGGCAGTGTTCTCGGACCTCTTCTTTTCTCAATCTACATAAATGACTTGCCAACTGTACTAAAGCACTGCCGTTATCACCTCTACGCTGATGATCTCCAAATTTACCTACATTCACCTCCTCATTCTCTCTATAACAGCTTGACAAAAATGAATGACGATCTCATATCCATCTTTAACTGGTCTTCAAGTATCGGTCTAAATCTAAATCCTAACAAGTCACAAGTAATTCTAATGGGACAACAAAGACTGCTTACAACCTTTGACATATCTACACTACCAAACATTACTATAAATAATATAATTATCCCTTATTCTTCTTCAGTAATAGATCTTGGACTACATCTAGACGCAAATCTAACCTGGCAAACAACAAGTGAAACACATATGTAAAAAGACTTTCTCCATCTTACATTATCTTAGACGTTTAAAGAATTTTCTCCCAGTTTCGTTAAAACAAATCCTTGTGCAGAATCTTGTGTTACCACACTTCGATTATTGTGACATTATATATAATGATTTAAACTATGACTTGTCGCAGAGACTGCAGCGTGTTCTTAATGCTTGCGTTCGATTCATTTTCAATATCCGCCGTTATGACCATATTTCCGAACACTTTAATAACCTCTCTTGGCTCCGTCTTACTGACAGACGTAAATTGCACTCTCTTTCACTACTTTTCAACCTTCTGAATTCCTACATCCCTACTTACCTGGCATCTAGATTTGAGAAGTTATCCTCTTACCACAATATTGACACTAGATCACAAGATAGCAGTCTGCTAACAATTCCTCTTCATAGCACTTCTTCCTATTCTACTTCCTTCACAGTAGCCTCTGCCCGCTCCTGGAATCTCCTTCCTCAAGATATCAGGGGTTGCCGCACACTTGGTACCTTTAAGTCACGCTTATACAGTTACCTGTTGTCTAATAATTAATTTTTCTCTATTTATTTAATTTTATACTATGTCATTAATCTTTTCCTGTTTTTTTATATATATTGTACATATATATTTAATTCGTTAAATTTAGAGTAAATCAAAATACATTATAAATATTAATTGTATTGTATTCATAACTTGTAATCGTTTATATTTATAGATATATATTGTAATTTAGATTTAAGACTATTTTTTGTTTGTATTTTTTTTAAACCTGGTTGAGTGGTAGACAAGGCCTTAAGGCCTTAACTCTGTCAGGTAAAATAAAGCTATTATTATTATTATTATTATTATTATTATTATTATTATTACAGAGGGGGAATGTGACAATTGAAAGCTGTAGTATCTGTATTTAAAGCATATTTATATTCTGTATTTAAATGGAAGTTTTCTTTAAATAAAACAATGGTACAGTAAATTGTATGTTTGTGAAATATTTTTCCAGAACGTCCATTTGGTTGCAAGAAGGAGGTAGCTGCAAAAAATGTATCATGTACGATGTTAGCTGAAAATCAGTATTTTGAGTAAAAATACTTTAATTATGTGTACACCCTTCGACAAAAAAAAAGTCATCTCTTGAACGCACATTTCTTCTAAGTCATACTCGGCACAGCGCTGGGTTCAAACTAGGAAACTATTCATAATTGTGCTGTCCCTGAGCTACTGTGTTATGTGTCATGAACTGAAAACTCTTCTACGTGTCCTGATAGCTCAGCGGTAAAGCTCGCGGTCACTGGTTCTGTTAATGAAGATCGCAGGTTCGCGTCTTCAATTACACAGTTTTTTTTCGTGATATTTGTATGAAAACGTTTTATGAATTAAATATATTTTATTTCGACATTTGAATTAATCTATACTTTTTAAGTTCATAATTTTTTATGCCGTTGAGGTTATAACAATGTTAAATTATATATTTTTGCACGTTTTATATTAGCTTGACCTGTATCTATGTAACGGAATCTTTGAACACGATTTTCATCAACTTAAAAACATTGGATCGACTTTAAACTGTGTATGCTTGTAAAGGACCCATGACAGTACAATACTTGAATTTTTTCTAAAAATCCTGGCCAGAATCATCGGAAAATCAAAAAAATAAAAAACCTGTGTAATAGGTTGCGGACTTATTTTTAGTCAATCGTTGTAAGAGCTCAGTTAGTAGAGCGGTGGACTGTAGTGGTATATAATTTCAGCAATCAATAGGTCGCTGGTTCAAATCCGGGCCGGAGGTTTTTTTAGAAAAGTATTAAGCAATTCAATTTTCAGGGGATTCCGGTTTATGACATTCAATTAAACTAAAAATTAAAAAAAATAGTTTAAAAAACTGAAACAACACGTTTTATTAGAAAACCGAACTAAGAAATAAAAATAAATTAATTTCCAACACGCTTCGGGGGAAAAAAAATAAAGTTGTCCACAAAAAAATCATCTCTAACACATCTAGAATAAAACTAGTTATCTACAAAAAAAATAATTTTACCATCAAAAGCGTTGGGTGATTTTTATGGTTTTTACGTTTTCTTCTAGAGACTTTACTTTTACCAATATCTGTTTATTATCAAATATAAGTATTAATTTATATAGAGCACCCCACGCTTTTGATATTAAAATTATTGTTTTTGTAGATAACTCTAGTTTTATTCTAGATGTGTTGGAGATTACTTTTTGTTGGCCACTTTAATTTTATCCCAAGCGTTTTGGAAAATAAAATTATTTTTCATTTTTTAGTTCGGTTTTCTAATAAAGTATGTTGTTTTAGTTTGTTTAAACTACTATTTATTTCTACCTTGTATACTACCGTCTTCCTTAACTATCTAAATTTTTCGTTGATTTCACTCTAGGCCTTTCGATGCATGCTTCATCTTCTGGAGTTGTAGTATTGAATTAACTGTATGTCTAATAGAGGGTTTTGCTTATTAGGCACATTTTCGTTAAGAATGTTTGTATTCTTGGCCTTCTTGATAATTTCGATTTCTTGTAAAATGTTAATTTTTTGTCTGTTGTTTTCTCTGTGTATAATTTACATTGTATTATCGATATTGTTGAAACTGTGGCCGCTTTCTGAAATATGTTTAGGAGAAGGCAAATCAAATTTCGCTGTTCACCAGGTTGGATCCAATCGAAAATGTATGGGCTAGTATGAAAATAGAGATGAATTCTAATTGGCCTGCAGATGCACGAAAAACGAAAGATTGCTTATGGGCACAAATTTAAGACACATGGGATGCTCTAGCCGATTGTCCACGTGCCTGTAGATTTTTTTTTGCATCAATGCCCCGCAGATTGAGGGCGGCAATAGGTGCTGAGGATTCGTACACCCGATATTGATTTTGTTTTTGTTAAAGTTTTTCATTTTAGAAGATAATTCCTTTCTTCATTTAATTATTAGAAGGTTTTCATTTATGTGTTTAACAGAGGGGAGGATGCGCAATAGCACACGGCGCATAAAGCAAAGGGGGGGGGGTTATGTGGGAGAGAATTTGGCACTGTTCACTAAGATCACTGAAGAAATGAAGACACGATGACGTAGTGGTTGCGCAGTATTACGTAGTCTTACATACCGAAAACGTCATTTCGGTACAGACTGATCAAAATGAATGTCTTCACACAACTAGGAATTTTGGATTCCCAACCCTTTTTAAATTTTCTGAAAGCTTGAAAAGTTAGAGTTACCTCCTCTTTGCATCGAACGCTTCGGTTTGCGTGATGAGATAAAATATTTTAATAACTGTAGAAAATTGTATTCGTATTATTGCAAAACTTTTTAAATAGTATGAAATGTTGGTAAAATACGAAAAGTGCATAGATCAGCAGTTATTATAGGAATGTATGGAAAATCATAGAACGAATTATTCTATAGTTCAGCCAAAATTGACTTCTGTTTGAACAGTTTACTAATGTGGTGGACTCATGGCATAGATTCGCTGATTAACCCTTAAATTGGCAATGTATCCTGTAAGATACATAATTTTCATTCATGTAAACATTGTTTATAAAACAATATAAAAACAAACTAGTAGAAATTACTTAAATTTGTGTCAAATTACGCAAAAGTGTACAACAATAGACTACAGTTTTATATGATTTAGTTTTCACTGCGGTTCGGAACATTTAAATAACTGGCACGAGAAAGTAATTATTGCTTCGCCAGGAAGAAGAGAGGAGAAGAACAGGAACTCAGTAAGGAGCAAGAAGCGAATCTCCGAAGCTCAATTGAGCCAAGCGCTTAAGATGGCAAAATCAGTCGCCGAAAAATTTCTTCAGCCGACAATTCTACTACCTACATTTTACTCTGATAGCTCCTAACCTAAGAAGGCAGTAGGCCTTATCCCATCTGCCTCAAGCTCGACCGCTAACCCACGGTCTTTGACAGGGCAACTCCTTACCGTTTTCCACTTCCTTTTACCTATTAGGACTCTTCGGCATGGGAAAATCAAAGCCCAGACAGGACAAACCAAGGCAATGATACAGCAGAAGTCCAGAAAATACCCCTATCGCGAGGCGCAAGCGTCAAACTACAAGGGAAGACAAGTAATCGACCCAATAACCAGTATCACCGGCTGCCGGTAAAGTCAAGCCCCCTCTTATCGTCTCCTTGCCACAAGAAACCTCACCATGCATTAATGGAGGGGCGTCTGGAGGCTCGAAGTCGAAGGGCTTGTAACCCATTCAATCGAAAACCTATTCCCTGTTGGTACGTCGGGAGTATTACCATCTTATTGGCAGCTGCGAACAAGGTTTTCGGACAAAACGAACCTCACATTCATTTGCGAAACAACGAGGTTCGGAACAAGGGTCAGTATCAGAAGTACCAAGAGCCACTGCGGTGGGGAAAAGAAAAAGCTACGCCCAAGTTCGTGATAAAAGGCATCGACTCCTGCTTGGATCCAGGACTACCTTTACGGTCATGAAGGTAGTCAGTATGACTTCCGGAGAGACCAAGAATCGCTGCTTATATTCGTGGCAGTCCTGACGGAAAGGCCCGCTGTCAACAAGTTGGTGACCCTACGTCGACTTTACCATTATAAGGCAAAGATCTAATCCTACTGGCGTTTTAAAGCCTCAAATCACGCAGAGCGTAACCAGTAGGTTATTGAGGCCAGTCCCAGTCGAGCTTGCTCCTGCTACCTCACATAACAGCTCAGGCCCAATAGAGCCTATCGCTCTGCAGTCTGAGACTTACCCAAAACTAGTTGCTGTCCAAAGCACTGAGAAAAAGATGAAATGTACCGGGCCTAGGAAGACCCGGGAAATAGGCCTCGCAAACCGACGACCCGTGTTACCACTAGCACTCAGACTGCTATGGAAGCGATAGAAGTAAGGAGTAAGAGGATTCAAACTTCTGAAACTTCATCACTAATCAATTAAGTCATTGGTAAAGTAGTTGAAAAACTAAATTTATATCGTAGTTCAATGGTAATCATGATTGACATGAATTTACAATGAACGCACTTTTTTGGTAGAGTGCATATGTAGATAGGGCGTACCTTGAAAAGGTGATTCCGCCGGCTAATTCGCCATAGAGCCGAAGAAGCTGATCTTTTCGACATTTTTTTCCTTTAATTTATTTTTAAATAATTTTATTAAATTCAAGCCACTCTGCTAAGGTTTTTCGGTGGTTTCTCTTAGCGCTAAGGCAAATGTCGAAGGGTCCCCTAAGGTTCACCAGTAAATTACAATTTCCTTAAATTTATTTCCAAAATTGAAAATCTCGCAACATATCAGCTTAATCTGAAAAGTGGTAGTTTTTGGTTTGGTCCACAGTCCTCCCGCTATTGTCCCTTCGGAGATTGGCGGTTGCGGTCTTCCTCTTCGCGACATGGAATATCAACTTACGAAATACTGAAAACAGGCTTGTTAATGACAACTGACCTGATCTACGGCTGGTTATGACTGGCGACTGGATTATTGCTCAACATCAACTAGAAAAAAATATCAATTGGGCCGAAGAGGACATAGTAAGTCCTTAAAGCAGCCGGAAGAGACAGGCCACGGGCCCTGCACGTTAATTCTGCTCTTGCAACACCACAGTAGTCTTACTTCGCCAATTTTAAGGATTATTACAATAAAATAGCCACCAGCAAAACAAAAGCAATTCCCAAGTTCATATTACCCACCTCTCGTCACCTGGAAAGACTTCACATAATTTATTCTGACGTCTGCACACTATTCTCCTACAGTGTTATCAGTTAAATCGAGATAGAACTGCAAACATTTTGAGACGTTATATCGGAGGGCTTGAAATAAAACAGATTACCCTTATATGCTAAGTTGTCTATTTGATGCTACTTCTTACCACTTAAAGGACATCACGAAAAGCCGGACATTGTAATGCTAATACAGTATTTTTCAGGAAAAAACATTTACCAATGGATTTTCTAAGTTCTATAGAAGTACGCATGCGCGAATGCTTAAACTTCCGTTCGTTGGCAGACGTATATGTGAGATTGTTATGACCAACCTTCGCAATAAATTCGCAAACATGTTTATAAGAAATGGATGTACACCAACGTCCGTCTTCCTATCCTAACAAAATAAATTATATGCATATTATTTAATGAAGTGTAAACTAATCTGATGTACACTAACTTGTCCCATCGGAACCTAATAAAATTAAGTGACTGAACATTCATTTCTTAAAATATATTTTCGTGAATGTTAATCATTCCGATTTTATAGATATCTTCGCCATATAACGGACGTTTTTTAATCGTTTGCGAATGCGCACGATTCTGTAGAACTGAAAAAAAAAATCATTTGAGATAAGTGCGACAGTAAATATTTATTAATTGTAAAAGAAATGGGTATTGAGAAGAAACGTATGAAGGATTAAATAATAAATGAATGATAACTGGATTAGTTTATCATGCTCGTACATTTCAACGAAACTTTTATATAATGAAGATATAATTTTATTTTTTGATACTAGATGTTTCTCTCTATTCTTTCTCCTGTATTCCCTTCATATCTTTGCCCTTTATCCTTCCACATCTACTCAATTCTACTTTTACCATATAATTTTATGGAATGAAAACTACTTCACTACACATTATTACTTACCATGAATTTCGGCTAGATTCGAACCTTGGACCTTCAGATCTATAGCACCATGCCTTAACGACCTTTCACGAAATAAGAATTTAATTTTAATATTTCCTACGAATTAGTTATCACGTGGCAAATAACTTTTTTCTAGGTAATAAAATGTTGAAATATTAGCAGAAAACAGAATAATTACAATTGAGACGTAAGCATCCATTGTCGTTGGTTGCGCCATTTTCAATTGAATGAAAGTATTGCGGAACGCAAGTCTATGTTTAGTAGTTTTGAAGGAAAGTTATTTTCTGCAAAGGTGTCCTGAATGTTTGTTATATGAAATAGAGAGTCAAGTTTAATTGAGAATACCAAACACCGAAGAAAGCGCCATAACATTCTTATTTGGTGTTAGAGTCAAAGTGGGCCTTTACCTTCTCTATGACATTCTTTCATCCTTCTCTATCCATCGCCAACTCCCTCCAATTCTTTATTCCAAATCTTTTCACGTCAGCTTGTACACAATTCCACCATCTTGTTCTCGGTCTCCCTCTTAATCTGGTTCCATGTGGATTGTTGTTGAAGACAATCCTCACTTTCCTTGTGGTGCTGGAATTATAATCTGCTGCCATGCGTGGAGGAACTTCGGTATTGCATTGATTGTGGGGGAGTAAGAAACATAAAAAAAACACATTCATTGAGTTTCCTTGTTCCAAATGCATCAAAAGAACAGCTTTAACTACAACTACACTGTTTGAACAAAACTGAATATCCGCCAGAATCTGAGTATTTATTGTTGGTTGCTCGGAATGACTCTTGCAGTGCAAGACCTTTTTTTTTTGGACTTTTTGGATACCGGCTTAAATGGGACTTCGTTGAAGATGATGATTGAAAAATTGTAAGAAAACAGTAGTTTGTATGTGATCTTGTTTATTATTTGTTCAACAGAAAATAGTTCAATAATGACCATAAATCATAAACTGGAAATTGATGTGATTTGATTTTCTCATTTATTAGAAAAACGGTCATGTTTGAAAATTATTGCGTTTAGTTTAAGTCTATATTAATAGGAGGTGATGTGAGTTATATTACACTGGTCTACAATTTCACAAGAATAAAAATAAAGTATTCTGTAAGCACTTTTCATTTCATTTTTTCCTGATCAGGCAGGAGTTTTGTATGATATTTATTTGCATTTTTTGTAATACTACTCATTCTGACTTACCTAGAAAGTGGTAGGTAGTGATGTTCGGGCATATTTTGTATCTGAAACATCTTCATGGTCCAACAGTAGTCAGCCAGCATATTAGAACTGCACTTGCCTTGGTACCTGTTTTCATTGTAGAAATTTGCTTATATCGCTCACCGTGCTCATTGCTGACAGCCCCAAGAATTTCTGGGATGAAGTCGTTCGTAAGTGGGAGTCCAAGAAGTGAATATTTAAATAACGATACATGTTGCTTTATTAGAATTCAGATCAGCCACGATAGTTTTCTGCTTTACGGTTTCCAAGGAAATTGTAACATATGTATTTGAAAGACTGCCAGGTTGCTGTTTCAAGTGGATTTAACAGTCCTCAAAATGTTCATCTGCCATTAATGATCATATTTCTGGCCTTATAAAAATTCCTTCTTTAAGTTTAGCCTCACTGATTTTGGGAAACTTTTCGAATTCAAGTCCAAGAATCCTTCAGAAAGTTTATCCATAATTTTGACGACATTTTTCATTGCTCTTAATTTGATATGCAATGGAGTTCACTATGTGTGTAGCCTATTTGAGCGTTCCGAGGTAGAAGGGGAAGTTACGCACTACAAACAGAGCAAAGGGAGGGGTAGAAAGGAGAGTGGGAGTAGATACAAAAAGAAAGGAAAGTGGCATAGTTCACGAATCTCACTATGGATGGAGGATAACAGCAGTGATGTAACGAACCGAAATAGCACTTTCGGTTCAAGTTTATAAATAACCCATGCATGTATTGCTGCCAAATCAAGTATGTTATACAGTACATGTTCCGGCCATCTCCGAGAACCACATTTCACTGTGTTAGAGACTTATCATTTGGTCAACAATATCCACTCCATATTTGGTAGAGTTGTAAAAGCTTACTGTCTAAAGAGCCTTCTTTTCATTGTTGGCAATGTCTACGGTTGAGTGCATAGAATCTAAGAATTAGTACATTTTTCTTAGCTTACATTGGTATACAGTCCATGTTGAATTAGAAGCATCTTTCTGGAACAACCCGTTTGTGCGATGCGTGTTTTCGACCTTCTTTACTGATTGGAGGCACCTTCCGCCTTACACGATTCAAAGTGCCGACCAAAGATGTTGATTTGGACTTCAGTGTATCAGCAAGCTTTAATGTAATAAAAAAGTTGTCTGTTTGTTACATCCGAGGCTATTTCCTGTGAATGCAGTCAGCAAACCAAGTGATTCATCGGCTGGTCGAGCCAGTGTAGGAGAAACCAGTGCACACATATTTGGTATCCACATCGACAGCAAGCCAAAATATTACAAATTTATCAGCTTTACTGCCAATACACTGTGAAAATGGGAAGCTACATTTGGATGGGAACACCTGTTCATCAACAGAAAGATTTGTGTCTGTGTTGGAAACAGACAAAGCAATTTTGTATGAATGTTTCAGAAGCAAGGACAACTTTATCTGTAATCAAGCGCTGCCTGCATGTCGCTCAGATGTGAAATCTGAGGTACTTAATGATTTCTGAAAATCTGTCTCTCGCCCATATTTTCTGCAAAACAGAGTGGACCCCAAGTCTTACTCCAGAGACTCTTGGCATTGATCGTGTACCATATGCTCCACGTGCATGTAATATAGACAAAGAAGTATTTAGTTCTTCCAGTGTGGTAGACCGTGTTGGATCTTCTGTTTTCAAGTGAGATCCCTCTTCTGTACATCGTTTGATATGCATCAGGCGCTAAGAACATGATCCTTAGAGATATTCCTCTTGGCATACGGAGTTGGACCATTGCTCTGCTCTGAAGAATATTCTTTCTGACGTCGACCAGGTGCATGTGTACCTGGACCGTGTGGATGACTCTCCAGAGTGTTACATCAGAAGCACGCTCCTCGTAACCTATAGGAAACTTTTCAACTTGAAGTCGTGCTTCTGTCAAATTTTTGGCTAGAATTAGGCCTTGTATGATTTTCGAGTCTCCCCGCGACCTCGACTACATTTTAGCCGTAATAAAACAATTATTCTGTGGACTTTATAATAACGTATAATTTCAACTCGACACTGGAGATTGTCAACTCTCAAGTGATATATAAATGCATTTCTTTGACACTTAACAACACAAAAACTCAGAAAATTTACGTATTTTGCATTTTTGACGCAACGTCTAATTATTCAGTTCATGATTCAACGTGTCCGTGCACTGTTAACTATTATCTTAACATTATATATACTATTGAAACATTATATCAGGGAAGTAATAAATAATCATAACTGAAATAAAAAAAGAAAATAATGTTATAATGACTTGGGTGTAATTGATCCAGCCGTAGAAAGACAAATATCTTGTATTCTGTTGTTATTAGTACATTGGTTAAAAATTCCCATTAGATGACTGGGGTTTATAAATTAGCTTTTATAACTAAACATTATTACGGCCAACAGCAAGAAAATATAAGTAATGTGGGTCCTTCTAGTGTACAACTTTCAATGGGGAAAAAACTGCGAATTAAAAGAATGAGCGTGAGTAAGGGGTGGGAGTAGTAGACCCTCTGTGTTAGGTTGCAGTGGCAGTGTGTTACTTTCCGTTAGTCTTGTATAGTCAGTTGTCAACTGTGGAAGTTAGATCCTATATTCACAGTGAAAGGCCGTGGAATTATTAAGAAAGTTAATCGAGTTTCATGATGAGAAAATAAAGGGAGAACTGAAAATTCCTATCCTGAATGCAGCAAAACGTGCGGCAGATGCTAACGGCAAATCAGAGGCCACAATATGCAATATAAGGAAAGAGTAAAAATATATATACCAATGATGAAAAACTGAAGTCGTCAGGAAAAAAATCGAACAACCAAATTGCAGAAGGATGTAAACGTATCGTGTAGAGCTATCACAGCAATTGGAATATAATAGGACAGTTTTTTGCTGATTCAATTTAAGGTGAGACGGTAGGCCCTATATCCATCAATGTTAAAACATGTGAATTTGAGACCCATTTTCTCAGGAACTACTAGATGGATTGCAATGAAATTTTTACAGCATATTAAATGAAGCTTGTAAAAGACCACTGAACCTCAGTCAAACTTGCATCTAAATATTCATGTTCTATATAATTTTATTTGCCACTAGTCTCCTTTTTAATTTAATAATACTTTAAAAATCATAAGTTAGGATTTATAAAGAAGATCATCGTGATTGTGGTTCCATATATTTAGTATAACTAGGTTTACTGCCTGTAAAAATTTCATGTAAATATCTCTAATAGTTCCTGAGATAATGGGGCAAATGTTCGAACATTTTCACTTTCGAGAAAACAAGATTTAAAATATTACGTCTGCTGATAGCTGTCAAGTTTAAAACAAATAATTAACACACTTATAATTGGCGTTCAGGTAAAAAATAATATACAGAAATGTTCAGAAAAGAATATACTTTAATTATGAAAAAGAAAAACTTTTTTTTTTTCAGATTTTGGCCTATCGTCTTTACCTTAATCCAACCAGTTATATCCCATCATTTCTTTCAAACACTTGAATCAATGAAAGTCTTCATTCCACGAACAACGATAACTGTTTCATTTTCAGTCCGAGGTTTACAACAAACAAAGCAAAATTGCAACATTTTTTTAAATTATTGAACAGCACAAATTGTTTAAAAGAAATGTTATTAACAAAGCACGTGTATCAATAGTCACGCGAATTCCACAGTAAAGGACACGTTCAACACTATACTAAATGTCTTTCGTTTATGCCTTCGAGGGGGGGGGGAAACAGTGTAATACGACTATCGCCACTCCGGACAGACACATAGAATAGTCGGCAGATGTTACTCAAGGGTTATTACGGACCAATGAAATAAGGGATTAATTTTTTTGTATATTTTCACAATCATATATAGTTTGCACATATAAAGTTATAGAACCAATATTTTTACTTATATTAAATATCCCATGATGATATTGGAGGTTAACTTGCGATTGAAAAGCGTACATATTTATTGTTTTCAATGTTTTTCAAATGGTGATTCTTATGAAAAATGTATGAGAACAATTTTTGTAGATAATTGCATGATCTACAACGTTTGTCTGACGTAGTTTGTATGATAAAACTTACCGTTTGGCTGAAAAATGCAAAAAAAAAAAACATTTGTGAACGTTGACCTTGAATACTTTTTTTAAGATGTGGGATGGATGGGGACTTATCACATTTCATTTATAATGGTGTTCCCAACATTCGTACCAATTTTCAGCTCTATGCGAATTTTATAAGCCTGCCCCTATTTTTTTTAAACTTACCTTGACCGGGCTACTAGATCTACTCTATATTTATAGTTGAGACCAGTGGCGTGCGGTGGTCATAGCAATTATCCCAGCTGAATGACGAAAGTACCTGTGCCGGCGGTAGCTTTGCTGCCGAAAGAATCACTCCGTACAGGAAAGATCGAAGGCGATAAGTCAGACGAAAAAAAGTACCTTGGTCGAAAGAGTGACGATCTTTAACCGTAAAAATACAACAGTCAGGAAAAGCGGACATGGGGTTCCACTGGGGTAAAAATGTCCGTGAGTTAAAATAGTCCCCCCCATTCGCTTTTCAGGACGAGAGTTACTAATAGGAATCCATGGCAATTGAAACATATCTCAGGATGTGTGGAGAGCTTATGTCCGCGCGGCCATGAACCTACGGGTTCGATAGTTCCATTTAGTTAGTATGACGAAAATGTCTTATAGTTTATAATATTTTCTATACCAAATTGTTCAGTTTATAAATAATATGAACATTTATATAATTGTAAATGAGTTTTCTCCCCATTAATCTGCCATAATAGTAAGGTATAATAAAAAATGAACATTTTAGAATTTATACTCAGGCATACACACTTCAATTGTATTAATGTGACCATACTTAAAATGTTAAAACGACTAGGCTTTCAAAAGCTGATATCCAGTTTATAATATACCGGTACTTACTTATTTTATGAGGTAATTTTTTTTCATTGAATGGTCTGATTAAAAATATCTTGTATAGGCCTAAACATTTATTTTTAATTCACTTGGCAAATCACATTTATCAGTATAATTTACCACACAATTTTATTTATATCGTTTGTCTTTGTGTGTTTGTATAAAGTATAGTAAGCATAAATTAAATATTACTGACTTTGAAATATTTAGAAAAAAAAAGTATTGTAGAGGTAATAGCGCTTCCAATAAACCAGCTAATCACTTATCTCAATCTAACATCATTCAATAATATTTCTTCATGAACGGAATTATTCAATAATCGATAGGGTTGAAACTTAATTCGACCTAACGGGTATCGATTAACTTGTACATTTTTCCGAGTTGTAATGTATATTCGAAACCAACGGATCTGTGCCCCTATAGCGTTGGCAATCGTTCTTAGAAAAATACAACACTCTATACTCACACCAACCACATTCACCCGCGTCAAACACGAACCAACGGTAACTTATCGAGTAGGGATGTTGCCAAACTTCCCACCAGTGCCATGACTCTTGTATGTTGAATGAAAGGAAGGTTGGAGTTTGAGTTGACAACGCTGTAGTGCAAGTGGAAGAGAGGGAGGGAGGGAGGGAAATGATTGGCTGAGGGAGAAAGGGAAGAGGCTCTAATTCGCGTAATATTCACGGGGGAACAGAATGCGTTGGGGCACAGATGCGTGGGCAGACCATACGCCAGATTCCAACAATGAATATATGGTTTAGCTTTCGTCTAGTTGTGGCTTTCGCTGGTTTTAGCAGGCAGCTACCATTGTATGCTCATCTGCTATCACAATAGCTGGTGTTAGTAGGGATAACAACTATGTATATATACCTCTTGTGGATAATGAGAAAGCAGGAGGCTCCCTCAAGCCGAATGTAAGGGATGTCTGCACGCTCGGCGGAAAATTTTAATTTTATTGTCCACGCATATTTGATTTTGAATGAAATTTGGCAGTTGTATTATTTTATTTTAATCCTGAATTATGAATATACTAATTAACCCAGAAGTGCTGGGGTTGAATGCACGACCACTGGTTGAGATAATAAGCTGCATATAATTTTTGTTTAATAAAGGTACATTACTATTAAGTTCCGATTCATAAATAAATTGCCCACCGCTGTGGTCTCGAGGTCAGTAGCGTGTTACTTTGTCACGCAGCGGGCCCGGTTCGATTCCCGGTCGGTATAAGGCTCGTGGGTGAGATTTTTCTCGTTTTTTTTTTTTTTTTGCTCATCTGTAAGAAAATGTCAGGAAGCTTAGGACCCAACGGTCCCCGAAAATCATCCGGTCATTATCATCATCCTTCACCGGTGTGGGAAAGCAACGGGAAGCTAACCACACCTATAATTCCCTAGTAAAGCTGCAAGGTGGTAGCATGGAAATGCTATGATTGCAGTCGAATAAAGACCTGCCCGAGGGCAGAATTACTAGGGATGGAAAAAATAACATTCTTAAATAATAATAAATTCATATAAATTTTACAAAAAAAACATTCCCCCCATGCTACAAATAATCTGAGATTCTGACAATTCCCACGGTGGGCGAAGAAATGTCGAAAAATAAAACAAGTGACGCCTGACAATTTCCTATGGTGTTACAAACATATAAAATAAATTTTTTGTAAATATACCGCTTAGAATGATTTATTCCCTAACAAAAGTAGGCGCCAAATTGGTAATGCCTTTTCCCACGTTTGAAACCAGCGATAACCAACCCACTAAAAGAGATTGCCAGAGAGCGTAAAGAGATGACCGACGACAATGTTATTCAGTGATGTTGGTTGAAGTTAGTGTGTCTAAACAGTGATGCCTAGACTTGGAGCGATTGACACGAAGAACCACAGCTTGCTGCATTATCGACACGTTGGGTTACAGAAAAAATTAATATATCTTGATGTCGGTGTCTCGGTCGATTATTTTCGGCTTTCACTATACCATAATGCAAAATAGTTTGCCCCAAAGTACTTATTAATACATATAGGCATCTCATTCATATTTTGTCTTCTTCTTAGACAGGTTTCTGAGAAATTAACAAATTACTCCATTGCCAAGTTTCCTTCTCGACACGGTGATTCACAGTTTTTCCCCGAATGAACAGAATAGTAAAAACTGACGATGGATTATTCATTTTTCCAAAATAAGTCTAAAAAAGAACTCAAAGTATGAGGTTTTATGTATTTTCATTAAAATTTACTATTAATAATGTTATTTGTAAAAATGTTGAAGTTACAGAATTTCTCATCTTCTCAGTTCCCAGATGTAATAAATAGAGGGAGGATATATATGAACTTACTTACTTACTCCACTGGCACTATCGAACCGCAGGTTCATGCCGCCGGACAAAGCTCTCCATCATCCCTATCCTGAGCTAATGCTTTCCAATCATTCCCTGTATAATCTACTTCCTTCAAATCATAGTTAATGTTATTATCCCACCTCATTCTTGGTCTACCAACTGGGCGCCTTCCCTCTGCTTTCCTACAAGAAGCTTCCATGCAAATCTTTCATTCCCCATACGTGCAACAGGTCCTGCCCAACGCAGTCTACGAGACTTAACTGTTCTTATTAATAGCTGACTTCCTATAAAGAGCATGTAGTTCATTGTTATGCAGTCTTTCCATTCACCTGTCTGTTCATCTCTTCTGTGGTCCAAAAAAAAAATCCTAAAGAACTTTATTCTCAAATACTTGTAATCTCCTTCCTCCCCTTAAAGTAAGAGTCCATGTTTCGCACCCATATAATAGAACTGTAGAATAATAGTTTTATATATTTTCAGTGTAAACGTTTTTTAAAAGGAGTTGGGATATCAAGAGCCTCTGCAAAGAAT
>JASPKZ010008167.1:0-102507 GCA_030220185.1 Diploptera punctata
AATGTAAGATAATAATAATGATATAATAATAATGAAGATAATAATAAATAATAATAATAAGATATAATAATAATAATTAATAATAATATAATAATAATAATAATACTAATAATAATAATAATAATGATATAATAATAATAATAATGAATAATGATAATATAATAATAACAATAAATATATAAGAAACCGCACAAAGAAGTATTGAAATGGATACCTCCTGGAAAAGGAAAAAGTGGTAGACCAACAATAGACCAGAGCCAACGTGGCATAATGGAATTCACATACAACAGGAAGAAGAGAAATATGACATAAGCAGGACACGCAAGAACCGGGAAGTGTGTGAAGAAAGAAAATCATGGTAAATTTTGGTTGAGGAGGATACCTTGTGCAAATAACAGAAACAATCCTGCAAATAAAAAAAAAAAAAATATTTTATCATCCATGAAAATATGTTTTGAAACCAGGATAGTTACAAATCGTGAACAATCCTATTTATCAGACGCCATAAAATAAAAATGAATTGTCTCAAGCGAATTGCGTAAAACTAAGACAAAGTTCTTAGGAGAAACTGGAACTTACCTCGGAATTAATCTAACAGTCATTTTTTCGTCCGATCCAGTATTCACAGGTGGTGCTGTGACGTAACAAATGCAATAACTTGAGAATTGGATAGCAGTTAATTTCTAGAGAGTCTGTCATAGAGGAGGTTGTTTATTGGGCAAACAGACAAGTGGCTTTTGACATCAGGTCACTGAACAAGTTCTGTGTGTAGAATCATGAATTTCTTTTCAATGCTTCATTGAAATTGAATAGAGTTGTTGACTTGTCACCGTGCCTCATTTTCAGAGCAATTCCATCAATGTAATGGTATAGGATTATACAGGGTGTTTCTATAAGAGACTGCAGGATATAGGGGATGCTCCACTGAACAATCTTATATAGTGAACCTAGGGTCCTAACAGATATGGAATTTAACTTGTCTTTTACGTTACTGTCTAATGTTTTTATTTACATTAATGATGCTTTGTGTATGGTGGTGTTTTCAAATAATAAAGAATAGTAAAATAATAGCATCTTTGTTAGACCACCAATTTGCGTTCATTTTAAAACAATTGACTAACGTTCAACAGTGTGGGTAATGTTTATTAGTCGAAACTACAGGAAGCCGTGAGACGAATTAGTGATAAAATGACGGCAAGTACGTATTTATTGTTTTATATTGTTTCAAATAAAGTTCAGTTCATTTAAAATGCAGTGATTTGTTTCGTATAATGTATATTAACACTACCTTTTGGATATTTTTTGTATATACATTGTATGTAGTATATATAGAGGGCATTGATTTTACTTCCCACACGTGGTTTGTAATGTTACAATACAGTTATTTTATTACAGTATAGTTATTTACGTTGGCAACACCGAAAAGTAGGAAGTTGAACTTTCAATCAGGTCGCCATTGCTGTAAGTACGACAGAACGCACTATCGCCCAGAAAAGCCCTTTTAATTTATTTTTATCGAGAATAGAATATTACATACAATGTATATGCAAAAAATATGCAAAAGTTAGTGTTAATATACATTATACGAAACAAATCACTGCATTTTTAATGAACTGAACTTTATTTGAAACAATATGAAATAATAAATACATACTTGCTGCTATTTTATCACTAATTGGTCTCACGGCCTCCTATTATTTTATCAATAATTTGTTGCAAGGCCTCCTGTTGTTTCAACTAACAAACATTGCTCACACAGTTATCGTTAACGTCAGTCAGTTGTTTATAATGAACGCAAATATTTCCGACAAAGATGTTATTATTTTACTGTTATTTATTATTTTGAAACATCATCGTGCAAAAAAAAAAAGAAATACACAACGCACGTTTGTGAAGTGTTTTACAGAATTTCGGAAATTAAAAACCTAGTTATCGCTCGGTTTTTAAACATTTTCCTCGATTCTTTAAAAACCACTTCCCAACTTCGTATCGTAATATACCATTACTCTTTCCAGTATTTCTGAATCTATACAATTTTTTTTTTCTGCGTACAGGATGTTCGGCGAGAAAAGCCACTACTTTTGTTTTCTCTGTATTCGTTTTTATATTTTACTTGACGTTTATTTTGTTAAGATGCATTATAATATTTATTATTTAATACAAAAAGATGGATCATCTGAAATAGACATAGAAAAAAGAATAACAGAGACAAAGAAAGTTATTGGTTCATTAAATTCTATTTTATGAAGCAGGAATATAATCAAGATAAATAAATTATTAACATATAACACAATTGTGAAGAGTATTTTATTATGTGGTGCGGGACGTTGAAGCAAAAACAAAAATAAATTATTAGTCACAGAAATGGACTTTTTAAGAAGATCCGCAAGAATATCAAAATTAAACAAAATAAAAAATAATACAATAAGAGAAATAATGAATGTAGAAAAGGATACTGTACAAGAGATTGAAGAAATCCAACTAAGATGGTATGGACGTATAATGAGAAGAAGGGACACAGAAACAAACAAAGAAGCATTGAAGTGGATACCTCCTGGAAAAAGGAAACGTGGTAGACCAAAGCCAACGTGGATAAAGGGAATTCAAGACAACATGAAGAAGAGAAATATGACAGAAGCAGACACGCAAGACCAGGAAATGTGCAAGGAAAATTGTTTTATATATTTTGGTTGAGGATACCTGTGTAAATAACAGAAACAATCCTGAAATTAAAAAAATACATTATTAATTAATGTCATTACATTATTAATTATATTATTAATAATTATTAAAATTAAATAATAAATATTTTAATTGGTCCTGTGAGGGTCCCACTAATGCTGCATCGCCTGCAAAAATGAACGTTTCTAATTTTCATATTTCTACTGAAATTTATTTTTGGATTGTAAGTTGGCACACATTGTCTTACCTGTGAATACCCTCTCTATGTTCATAACTCTATGGAGTCACAAGAAATGGTCGCTTTTCTCTCGTATTGTTTGTGTGTGTGGCGGGTTGCCAGGTTTACCCTTTATTCTCTCCCGTGTTCCGCTTGTTGTCATAACAACCATTGAAGACAATTTGAATGCAAAACCAAACAGCATTAATAAAACTCCATCGCGGAAAAAGTAAGCGAATTTCTCACCAAATCGATTTATTGGCCGATTTCCTTGTTTTACGGAATATATCTTTCATTTGTTACATTACATGTGTACAGTTTCGCTGCGAGATAAAAATACGTTCACTAATCCGATATTTGTGCTTTCAAGTTAAACGTAACAATCGGAGTTCGGTGAATTTTTCTTCTTCTTCTTCTTCTTCTTCGGCTTTCCCCCACTTATAGGTTTGCCGTCTTCAGTTTCCATTTGTCTCTATCATTCCAATCTGCCTCTTCCAAATTCCTATCATCTATTATATACCATACCATTTAAGCCTTTGATTTTCAATCCTCTTAACAACAGATGTGGTGACATTCATTTCTCTCCAAAGAAATTCATTTCTTATTTTATCCTGTGAATTTTTAATAATACAATGATCTTATAATTTAAATAATATATACCTAGTTTTGTTGGGAAAAGACGATAATCTCAGCCGCTAGAGCGATTTCAAATTTTCTCCATAGATGAAACTACTTATGGTCAATTTTTTCTGATTAACGCAGTTCGACCTAACTAACTCACTGACACTATGGAACCCCCAGGTTCATGGCCGCACGGAAATAAGCTCTACATACTTCCCTATCCTGAGCTAATTTTTTCCAATCGCAACCCAAACAATCAGTTCCCTCAAATCATAGTTAATTTTATTCTCTCACCTCATTGCTGGTCTATCAACTGCAGGTTTTGCCTCTGATTTTCCTTCAAGAAGCTTCAACCCCCCTCCCTTTCATCCCCATTCGTGCCACATGTCCTGTCCATCTCAGTCTACGATACTTTACTGTTCTTATTATATCTGGCTTCCTATAAAGACCATGTAGCCCACTGTTATGTAGTCTTCTCCATTCGCCTGTCTGTACATCTCTTTTGGTCCAAATGTTTTCCTAAGAACTTTATTCTCAAATGCTCGTAATATTTTCTCCTCTCTAAAGTAAGAGTCCATGTTTCACATCCATATAATATAACTGGTAGAATAACAGTTTTATATATTTTCAGTGTAACGTTTTTTGAAAGGAGTTGGGTCGACAAGAGTCCCTGTAATACGTAATAACACGCATTTACAGAATTGAACCTATGTTTAATTTCTTTGTGCATCTCATTCCTGTTTGTAATTATTGTTCCTAGGTATTTGAATTCAGCCACTTCTTCAAAATTTCCCTCATTTGTCAATAACTGTCCATTTCCATTATATAACGCATTTCTACGTGTGAACATACATTGTTTTATTGATGTTTACTTCCAGTCCCAATTTCTAAGTGTTACTCAATAGTGTGTGCGTGTTGTCCTTTAGTATCTCCTCGCTATCACCTAAATAACACTACATCATCAGCATAAACTAACAGCTTATTAATACCATTGAGTTGTAGACCCTCTTCATCCTCTAGTACAAAATTGTATAGTGTTAGCATCCCTCTAAAATGCCCTTAGTTAAATATGTACTCAATCTGTATAAGAAGGAGATAATTAATGCTCTTGAAATTTGTGCGCAGCCTTTTCAATCGCTGTGAATGAGAAATAGATGCAGTAGATACTTGGCTCTCTGCAAACTCCTTAAATTTGTGCTGAACTTTTGAATCAGCCTGTACAAGAAGTAGATGCAGAAGATAATTGAAGTAGCTGGGAGGTGTGTTCTTATAAAGGTTTCCTGGAACACGGATTGGAAGTTTCCATAAACAAGGGGTTTTAAGAGAACACTAAATAGCACTTTGTGTTATAAGGAAGTATAGATTGTCTTTAATTCCGATTTATCTACGTTCAGATACTCCGGGGATTGTACATATTCCGGGAGCTTAAAAGCACAAGCTAAATATAGCGAGACTTTTAAAATACATTATTGATTTATGAAAGAATCAACGTATTGAGGTTCTTCTCACGAAAATATTTTTTTTTTAAATGTTACCATCACAGATCTGGGGGCACGCCGTTAGCGCACTTGATTAAGGGGACCCGGAAGGCCAGATGTGATGAAAAAATGCATTTTCATTTTTTTATCAATTAAAATACTAGAAAGATTCCTCTTTAATATGGTATAATTATCTTGTTCCTACGTGTGTTTATTATTCATAAGTAACGCCACGATTGATTTCCAAATTATCGATAAATTGACAACTCACGAAGTGAGGAGTGAATTTATCTAGAGAATTTGGAAATCAAGAGTGGCATTTGTTAGCACTATTTAACGAATAAAATTAAGCTGTTTACTCACAAATCATTATTTAAATATAGTTATTTTAAAATATTTATATATATTTAATGTAAACGGCGATGTTTGAAAACAAATGAGAAACGATAGGCACGCTTCATTTGCTTCTTTTGTTCGCCACTGCAACCAGATCATATTATTTATTGCCAAAGGAACGCAGTATTGCAAGAATGCACTCTAGTGGAGAAAAAATGAAACATATCAAACTGTATATTAATTCATTTCTGATGTCATATGATGTAAATATGACAATTATATTTTTCTGGAATGTTACCTGGGAAAAATACAGTTAAGAAAGTGCAAACAGTTGTTTCTTTTTTTGGTGGTATAATCAATTGCTACAAATGTTTTTATATTAACACCTGCATGCGCTATGTGTTGACATTCATGCATTATATATACAATCTGGTAGCCGTATTTCTTAGAGAGTCAGTCACTGCAAAATAATGCTATGATGTAATCAGAATGTTAAAAAGGAGGTGCTTTCTTTATTATGATAAACTTTAGTTGGTAAATTCTAGGCGAATCACGTCTGTCATTGGTTGTAAATAAAAAATAATTGAAACGTGATTGGTCATTGACTCCAATTTGGGGCATGAGTTAAATAGTCGCCGTTACTCCGCCTTCCAGGCGCTGTAAATTAAGAACCGGGATACGATTCCGCCGGGAGAGAAAACAAATGATATAAAGACAACCTGATGCATTGATACGTAGAAAGAAAATAGTTACGTGCGTAAGTAATGTACTCACTTCCTGAATTGCGTAAATAATTTTGTTCGCTCCTGTACTAATAATTATGTTTAATTTTTATATTTTGTGTGAATTTATATCTTGGTTTGAAGAGTTCAATTGTTTGATAGCAAGGGGATGTTGATAAAACAACTGCAATAGTTTATTGTTGTCTGAATTATTGGCAGACATTTTAAATAACAGTTTTAGACTGCATGTTAATTACAGACATGATTAATTGTGAATTAAGTGTAATACAGTACAATAAAATTGTATTGTATTACTAAATACAATTCTAAGTAGGTAACATTTTTACATTATTAATTAAGTCGATTACTTTTCTTCCCTAGTGAAGTAAGTTGAGCTATTACATGTTGTTAATGGATACCAAGGCCTCTCTGGTATATTCGACTTACTTCCCTAAAAACAAAGATAATAAAGCCATTGTTAGTGTAGGAGAGAACAAAAATCTTTATTCCCCTTGATGATGGAAGAAGCGGATATTTTTAATATTCGGGAAGCGTTAAGGGGAACGCCACGGGTTTAATTTTCCTCGTACAAAGAATATATATGCTCTGTCGCTGCTGCTTGTGTTTTTTTTTTTGTTTCTAATTCCATAGTTAGAGGAAAGAACGATAATCTATGTATGAACCCACTGACCCAAATCCATGTTTCCTCTTCCATTACTTTGTCTGCAATTTCCTTTCTCTTTAATATATGAGCTGGGAGTCGACCCCCTGACACTTACTTTACCTTAATTTCCACTTTATTAATATATGGAGCCTCAATCCTCATTTATCTTCTCCATCTTATGATAGTCCACCGCTATGGTCTCGAGGTAGCGTGCTGCCTTGTCACGCAGCGGGCCCGGGTTCGATCCCCGGTCGGGCAGGTTTTCTGGGTGAGGTTTTTGTCGGGATTTTTCCTCACCTGTAAGACAAATGTCAGGAAAACTTTAAGGCCCAAACGGTTCCCTAAATCATATGGCCATCATCATCCTTATCATTATCATCATCATCCTTCGCCGGTGTGAAAAGCAACGGGAAGCTACCACACCTACAATTCCCTAGTAAAGCTGCAAGCATAGCATGAAAATGCTATGATTGCAGTGAAGGACCTGCCTTCGGGCAGAATTACTACGGATGGATCTTATAATATCCTCTAAGAAATATATGGTCACACATAGAAATACATTGTATAATGGAAATGGGACAGTTAATGACAAATGAGGAGGGAAATTTTAAGAAGTGGATGAATTGAAATACCTAGGAACAATAATCACAAACAGGAATGAGATGCACAAAGAAATTAAACATAGGTTCAATTCTGGAAATGCTTGTTATTATGTATTACAGGGACTCTTGTCGTCCCAATTTCGATCAAAAAACGTTAAACTGAAAATATATATAACTGTTAATCTACCAGTTATATTATATGGATGTGAAACATGGACACTTACTTTAAGGGAGGAGAAATTATTACGAGTATTTGAAATAAGAATAGTCAACTATCATCGGAACAGTATAACCGCCTTCCAGCACCCCAGCCTCAGAAGTAGGTTACAATTCACCATAGATCACCAGAAATATCGAAATGACAACTGGTGGCATCGGGGGGAAAAAACAGTGAACTGCATGATCTTTATAGGAAGCCAGATATAATAAGAACTGTTATGTCTCGTAGACTGCGATGGGCAGGACATATGGCACGAATGTTGGATGAAGGAGGGGCATCGAACATTCTTGTAGGAAAACGAGAGGGAAAACTCTTAGTTGGTAGACAAAGAATGGAGGTAGTAGATAATATTAACAATGGTTTGAGGGAAGTATATTATACAGGGGATGATCAGAAAACATTAGTAATAATTGAATATTTTTTTTTCAAAGAAAGGAAACTACAATTTATTTTACATTGCTCACGGGCCTGTTTGGCCATACGTGAATATTCTGTTCCATGAATGTAGAAAAAAACGCAAGAATATATAAACAAATACATTCATGGCTACACACGTACACTCATGCAACTTCTTCTTCTTCTTCCTTCCAAGTATTAGGCCAAGGCCTGTTATGATCCTATAGAAAATCTTCCCGCCAGCGTTTCATAGGACGGTCCAGAGATCTTCGTCCTCTTGGTATATAATTATAAACAGCTTTGGGGATCCGATTTGAACTCATTCTTTCAAGATGGTGTTACGATCATACATAAAGAAGACATAATACAATGAATATATGCAAATCTATGTCTACAGATATAACAAATAGGCTTATATAAAAATCTCTCACCATGTATAATAATTAAAAAATAACAGATAAAAACACATATAGCCATACACACGCGCATAGTACCGCCTCACTATGATGGTTGTCCGTTTATATAAAAGCGGGTGGTGCGACAATGCTTGGCAATAATTAACAAGCGGAATTATTATAGTGGCGGTAGTCGGCATCTTTGTATTTAATTATACATAACAACTGCGGGAAAACAAAGCGAGCCGCTGGACAACCATCATATGTGACGCGATAATACCACACCTATTCCCGCAAAAAGGAAATACACTATAAGGCTAGGAAAACATTAGCTTATGGTAGGGGTGTATGATTTCTTGATTTCTTATCATACACCCTTACCATAAGCTAATGTTTTCCTAGCCTTAAAGGCCAACACGCACACACTATTGAGTAACACTAAGAAATTAGGACTGGAAATAAAACTAAATATATGGTCACACGTAGAAATTCAGTATATAATGGAAATTGACAGCTAATGACAAATGAGGGAAATTTTGAGGAAGTGGCTGAATTCAAATACCTAGGAACAATAATCACAAATAGGAATGAGATGCACAAAGATATTAAACATAGGCTCAATTCTGGAAATGCGTGTTATTATGTATTGCAGAGACTTTTGATGTCCCAACTCCTTTCAAAAAACGTTAAACTGAAAATATTTAAAACTATTATTCTACCAGTTATATTATATGGATGCGAAACATGGACTCTTACTTTAAGGGAGGAAAGGAGATTACGAGTATTTGAGAATAAAGTTCTTAGGAAAATTTTTGGACCAAAGAGAGATGAACAGACAGGTGAATGGAGAAGACTACATAACAGTGAACTACATGGTCTGTATAGGAAGCCAGATATAATAAGAACAGTTAAGTCTCGTAGACTGCGATGGGCAGGACATGTTGCGCGTATGGGGAGTGAAAGACGTGCATGGAAGCTTCTTGTAGGAAAACCAGAGGGAAAACGCCCAGTTGGTAGACCAAGAGTGAGGTGGGAGAACAACATTAACTATGATTTGAGGGAAGTAGATTATACAGGGAATGATTGAAAGCATTAGCTGAGGATAGGGATGTATGGAGAGCTTATGTCCGCGCGGCCATGAACCTTCGGGTTCGATAGTGCCAGTGAGTAAGTAAGCAAGTAAGGGTGTATGATTAGATTATGTCCCTGTGTTTATGAACCTACAGGCTCCATAGTGCTAGTGAATTAGGTTTCTGGCACGAGATATCAGTTGATGTACAAGAGTGAAGTTTGGCTACTGTACAACATACACGCCCCTCCCCTATATGCAAGTTGTGTCAGATGAATGTTAACGTCGGATTCTAATAACGATGATGCGCCGCCGCCATTTGTAAACGCTGAAGTTGAACTGAACACATTTACAGCTGACAGTAAATCTCCTTCCTAACTGTTCATTTATTTATTTCCACGTTTAAGGGAAACTTCAGTCAAGAGAGGAAAAGAAAGGTAACTCGTAATCACCATCATCCATGCAAGTATTAGGCCGTGTGGCCTGTTACGGTCTCAAAGAGGAATTTTCCATCCAGCGCTTTTTTGGACGTCCCAGCGATCTTTTGCCTTGGGGGCAGTAGCGAAGTATGGCTTTTGGAATTCTATGAGACGGCATTCGTTGAAGATGGGCTTCCCAGTTGTTCTGGTAGTTTTGTATATGGTGAAGAATGGGTTCTACATCCAACTCTTCCATAATTTCTTCATTTCTTTTATGGTCCCACTTTGTGTAGCCTGCTGTACGGCGCATAAATCGCATCTCATTTGCTATTATTCGGCTTTCATCTCTTCTTCGAATTGTCCATGCTTCACTACCATATCTTAATACTGATCTTGCGAGAACCTTATAAAGCCGTAATCTTGTATTCTTCTGTACTAAAGATGGTTTCATTATACTGTTAATTATCCCCATTGTTTTTGTAAAATGTGTGATTTTCTTTTATATATCAGCTTCATCTTGAAATGTTAAATAATAACCCAAATAATTAAATTCGTTTACTCGTTCTAGAATTTCATAATCTAAAACAATTTTGCTAGGTATAGGGTATTTTCCACAAAAGGCCATCACTTTAGTTTTCTTTGTATGATTTCCATATTGTACCTTTTTGCAATTATATTAAAATTGTGTACAGAATACTGTAAATCTGTTTCTGTTGGAGCTATTAATACCAAATCATCTGCAAAAAGCAAACAGTATATTTTATGGTTTCTATTAATTTGGATAGAACCGTGTCTCATCTGTCGCCAATCTTGGAGTATTCTATCCATGTATATGATAAAGAGCAAGGGCGAGAGGCACATCCTTGTCTTACGCCCCTATTAATTTCGGTCCATTCTGTTTGTGTGTTATTGATTCAAACTGAAATCAAATTTGTTTTATAGATATTGTATAATAAACATATATAAAAAGTAACACGTAATAAAAAGTTATATATGTGATTCCAATTACCTCACATTATTACAATTTACCTTATATGTAGGGCTATATAGATCATCGGTTGATTAATGTCTTTGACATCGTCCGATTCCTAACAGCCAATGTTGTCGGTCCATCCAATCTCCTGGTTGTAGATGTTTCTCCTTCATGTATAAACATATTCCCTGATTCCAGGAGGTTTTAGATCTTCCTCTGCCACGTCTTCCCTCAGGTTTCCATTTCAAAACACATATTGGTAGCCGATCCTCTTCCATTCGCTGGACATGTCCGTACCATCAGTTTAGGTTTGGACAGCAGACGCAGTGTTTGTGCTGTGCAATGCAATTATGTCTACATAGTTCTTTAAATGAAAGTTGTTTCCTGTCCTAGAAAGCAATCGGTTTAATATAGGAATGCTAAAATCTCATGTTTGTTTCGGTATTTAGTTTTCATAGACAGAAAACCTAGTATTCTGTCCAGTGCTAAACTGTATGTATAAAGTAATTTGAAGGAGTTAGTTATACAGGGGGATGATTCGATACATTAGCTGAGGATAGGGATGGATGGAGAACTTACGAGGTGCGACCCTGAACCTTCGGGTTAAATACTGTTAGTGAGTGTTATATAATTAAATTCACTTGTTTATTCGATTAAATTTATATGGTATAGGTTGACACCTCCTCCGTGTTTTCGATAATGTAAATATCCACCAGTAACAAGATCGGAGAGTAGTTAGTTCAGAGGTATCAATTGGTGTAAATATAAACAGAAATGCTGCTGCTGCTGTAGAAATGAAGAGTTTGTGTTTATATTCTCAACACGTTTAATGGGCAGTCAGAGAGGTAAAAAGTCATTCGCAAAGTTTGACCATCACACACCTGTGTTGAGTACAGTTTTCTCATTTTCTGTAATAAATAACAAAGTGACATTAGCATATATATAAAAATCTGTTCTAGTTGTTTGATTGTTGTACCTGTCATATTTTGAATACAGGGTGTGATTGAATTTTTAAATTAGAAAAATGATATAACTTTTTATATATTATTAATACAAATATAATTATTATAATTAAGAGTACATTTTTTATTCCACTTCATTAACACAGTTTAACCTCTCACTTTACAGGTACTTTTAAGTCCCATGTGCCACCCGGACCTTAAAGTGACACAACCTGTCGGGAGAGGGATTTTAAACTGTGCATCCTACACATGCTTATTTGATGACACATCCAAGTAATATCCAAAGATGAAATTTTAATTTAGATCTGAGCCCGAAAATCGTCCGTCTAGGGACCTAAGATCTAAAGTTCCTCCTCGAGGATTTTTTTTGTATTTTTCCATCCTAAAATATCCATCGAACTTGGTCGGGTTTGAACTCAAGACCCTCGTAACCAGATGCAATGTACATAGCCAGTAGTCCACCGTGAGCAATGAAAAATGAGGTGGAAGAATAATAAGATTTCAATTAAGTAAAATATACAGGAAATTATTGATAGAACAATAAATGACAAATGAGGGGGATTTTGTAGAAGTGGCTGAATTCAAATACCTAGGAACAATAATCACAAACAGGAATGAGATGCACAAAGAAATTAAACATAGGTTCAATTCTGGAAATGCATGTTATTATGTATTACAGGGACTCCTGTCGTCCCAACTCCTTTCAAAAAACGTTAAACTGAAAATATATAAAAATGTTATTCTACCAGTTATATTATATGGATGTGAAACATGGACTCTTACTTTAAGGGAGGAAAGGAGATTACGAGTATTTAAGAATAAAGTTCTTAGGCCAAAGAGAGATGAACAGACAGGTGAATGGAGAAGACTACATAACAATGAACTACATGGTCTTTATAGGAAGTCAGATATAATAAGAACAGTCAAGTCTCGTAGACTGCGATAGGCAGGACATATGTCACGAATGAGGAATGAAAGCCGTGCATGGAAGCTTCTTGTAGCAAAGCCAGAGGGAAAACGCCCAGTTGGTAGACCAAGAATGAGGTGTGGGAATAACAGTAACTATGATTTGAGGAAAGTAGATTATGCTGGGGATGATTGGAAAACATTAGCTCAGGTTAGGGATGTATGGAGAGCTTATATCCGCGCGTCCATGAACCTGCGGGTTGTATAGTGCCAGTGAGTTAGTTAGTTAGTTACAATAAATGTGGATGGTGTATATAGAGCTTGCTTCCTTGTGACCATCAACTTGGGGTCCCACTGAATTAGGTAGCTAATATTCAACCCCGCATTATAAACTGAACATTGTACAAAAATGCATAAAGTTTTTTGGTATTAAGCGGAAAATAGAAACAACCTAAAGTTTTCTTTAGAGCAGATTAGAATCGTGGAATTTCCCGTTAAGACCTGCAACAAATTAACGGAGAGGAGATTAAAAAAGTTGGTGAACATTTTGGCACGGAGCAGCAAGTTGCCATGCGGGGGGGGGGGTGCGAGCAGGAGGGGACAAGTCGCGTTTCTGCCATCAATTTTTCACGTCATGCAGTATAATGCTTGGCCCCATACATCTTGCCATAACGTCCCTAATGACTGTAATAAAAGCCCTTTCTCCAATTTTTTGTTCAATTTAAAGATGATAACAAGATTTATGTTATCTCCTGCGATAAGGAAGAGCATATTTCCCCAATTTCACGATTACATTCCTATTTCCTGACGACATAATGCTTCTAGACTCAAGGAACAAGTGCAAGAAGGCACTAAGTCACTTATATCTATCTTCGGGTTTTTACAGCTGCTGCCAAACTTCCAAAGTCTATGATCTTGTGCTTCTTCAATGCTTAGTCCTGTAGCTTGCATTACTGTCCTCATGTTTTCCTTCCATGTTAACTTTGGTCTCCCTCTTTTCTTCCTACTGTTCGGTCACTTGTAGTATTATAAAGATGTTTTTCGAGCCGTCTAGTAAGCCTTTTCCATTCACCTGTCAGTTCATCTCTTTTTGATAGACAAATCTTCCTAAGAATTTTATTCTCAAATACTCCTTGGTTCGTGTCCGCATGGGAGAAGAACTTATCTCATGGTTCATGGCCGAGCGGAGACAACCTCTCCATACATCCCTATCCTGAGCTAATGTTTTCCAATCATTCCCTGTATAATCTCCTTCCCTCAAACCATAGTTAATGTTATTCTCCCACCTCATTCTTGGTCTACCTACTGGACGTTTTGCTTCTGATCTTCCTACAAGAAGATTCTATGCAAGTCATTCATTCTCCATTCGTGTCACATGTCCTGCCTATCGCAGTCTACGAGACTTAACTGTTCTTATTATATCTGGTTTCTTATAAAGAGCATGTAGTTCATTGTTGTGTAGTCTTCTCCATTCACCTGTCTGTTCATCTCTCTTTGGTCCAAAAATTTTCCTTAGAGCTTTATGCTCAAATACTCGTAATATTTTCTCCTCCCTTAAAGTAATAGTCCATGTTTCACATCCATATAATATAACTGGTAGAATAATAGTTTTATATATTTTCAGTTTAACGTTTTTTTTTAGAGAAGTTGGGACGTCAAGAGTCCCTAATAACACGCATTTCCAGAATTGAGCCTATGTTTAATTTCTTTGTGCATCTCATTCCTGTTTGTGATTATTGTTCCTAGGTATTTGAATTCAGCCACTTCTTCAAAATTTCCCTCATTTGTCATTAGCTGTCCATTTCCATTATAATTATAATGTATTTCTGTGTGATTGAAATCACCTCACATTAATACAACTTATTGTGTTGATAAAGCATTTTTTCCCATAGCATTAACTCAGTTTAAACTCTCACCTTACAGGTGCCCCACACCACACGGGCCTTACTGTGTCACAACCTGTCGGGAGAGGGATTTTTACTGTGAATCATACACACTTGCTCTTACCAACAGGTTGTTTTCTCTCTGGCTTTCCAACAAGAAGCTTCCATGCCCCTCTTTCATTTCCTTTTCGTACCACGTGCTCTGTCCATTCATGTACACTTAATGAACACAACATACTGTAATAATGTGAGGTAATTGGAATCACAGATATAACTTTTTTATTACGTGTTAGTTTTTATTCGCCGTGGATTCCCCTTAAGGAAGTAAACAGACATTACATAGAAGTAAATTGAAATGTTTGTGAAGATTCTTATGTTCCTGCGATAACAGTCTGCACTGCCGTTAGTTTGGTAACGATCTGCCATCGCGCACCTCAAGCCGCGGTAACGTTTCCTTCTTCCACTGGTTTGTTGAAACACTTCCAAACCCACCTCCCATCTGATGCAACAGTGAACTATGTATCCAGATGTGTTTCCAATAGAAATGAACTACTCGTATAAGATATACAGTGTGATTATAAAGTCTCAGTACATTTTAAAGAAATCGCTTACATATCGTATTTTTGTTACAGCCATTCGAAAGATACAAATGTGTTCAACATTGAAGAGCGGATAGGGATTGTTGCTGCGCGTTTAAGAGGCCAGTCATACGAGGAAGTTAGAGACAGATTCCAAAGGAAACCATCACGGGAAACGCGTATCTTGATATGTTGCAACTTTTCTTACAGCCACAGTTACAGCAAGATGGTACCATTGATACAGTGGTGTTACAACAAGATGGAGCACCACCACACTTTGCTCTGGCTATACGCGGGTATCTCAATGACAGGTTTCCCAAAAGGTGGATTGGAAGGGCATCTCCTCGTATCTGGGCACCTCGTTCGCCAGACGTGGCATTCCTGGACTTTTTGCTTGGGGGTTCATCAAGCAACAGGTGTACAGAACCAAGTTTCCTAATCTGCAAGTGCTAAAAGAACGCATACGCCAAGCGAGTGAAATGATTACAGAGGATGTTTTGGTGCATGTTTTCCGGGCGACGGTGCGTCGTTGGAAAAAACGTTTTGAGATTGATTGAGGTTATGTTGAACACTAACTTGATAGTAGAAACTACCTTATAATTTTTGTTTTATTTGCGCTACGTTATCCACAAAACGTACTGGGACTTTACAATCACACTGTAGAATCAACTAATTGGCTTCGGGTCGTCTTAACGTTGTTTTGACGAAATAAAACAACACAGATGATCAATACCAGTAAAATCCATATCAAATTCCGTTGAGGTGAAGTCATATGACGAAAGTTAAACATTAAATTGTACCTGTTGGTAGGTGCCGTCGTCCTCAACTTTGTTAAAATATTGTATATAAAATTAACTGGAGCGCTTTCGGAAGTTATCTTCCAACAAAGTTGAGGACGATGGAACCTACCAACACGTACAATTTAATTTTTAACTTTCATCATAACACAGATGATGTCTAAAAACTCCACGATAACTAATTTAATACAATAAACTCTATGTCACATTCTATTCACAAATTGCTGTAATAATTAATATTTTTTAAAGGTTTATCACAAATTCATTTTACAGTCTCTGACGAGTCTACTAGCCACAGTTCCTTCTCTTTGACAGCTTACTGTATCGCTGTCACAACACATTTCACTCACTTCCTGCTCTCGCAACAGATTATGTAGAGAGGAGAAGGGGATTTCTTGGCTTCCGTTCGAGACGTTTCCAGTATGGAAGTTTCTAGAATCGATCTTTCTCGACAGGGGAATTATACACCTGGAGTGCAAGTCTAGACGTATCATTGATTTAGACGGGCGTTTCGACTCGCGAGTCGGCGACTAACGAATCTACCAATGTGAGACCAATTTCCTCTCCATCATGTAACTCTAAAACATATAAAGAATGACGCCAAGGATACGGAGAAAGGAAGGAATGTGAAAAGAAAATGAAAGGAGATGAAAAAAGATGGAAGAGGATGAAGGAAGAAGAGAAAAAAAATAAAATAATGAAGAGAAAATGGATGCAAGGAAGAACGTCAATATGACAAAAGGAGAAAGAAAATAAAAATAAAAAGAGAAAATTGAAAATGAAGAAGCAAGGAAACCAGAAGAATAAGAAAAAAGATGGAAGAGGTAAAAGGAAGAAGGAAATAGAGTAGAAAAGGAAGAAAATAATGAAGAAGTAGAAAAGAAGAAGAAGAAGAATTCTAATAACCAGATGAAAGTAATTGAACAAAAGGAAAAAAAGAGAAGAAAAAGAGGAAGGGAAAAAATGAGAATAAAAAAGAAAGGGAAAAGATAGAAAGGAAAGAAGGAAGAAGAGAAAAAAGGAGGAAGAGAAGAAAATAATAAAGATAAAATAGAAGAAAGTGGAAGAACGGCAATAAGGAAAATTAACTTACTGGGAAAAAGAAGAAAGAAAAGAAAAATAAACAATAGAAAAAGGAGAATAAAAAAGGAAGAAGAGGAAAAGGAGGAGAAGGAAAATTATTAGAAGAATAGGAAGATGAAAAAAGATGGAAGGATAAAAAAAGGAGAAAAGGAAGAAAATATTTATGATGAAATAGAAGAAAGATAAAGAACGCCAATAATGAAAAGGAAATAAATGGACAAAAGGAGAAAGAGAAAAAAAAGAAACGAGAGAAAAAGTAGAATAAAGAAGGACACTAGAAGAATGGGAAAAAATTGAAGAGATAGAAGGAAGAAGGAAATAGAGAGAAAAGGAAGTTAAGAAAAAGGAAACAATACAAAAAGGGTAATAAAGAAAGCATGCAATTAGAAGAATAATAAGAAAGCAAGTAGGTAGAAGGAAGAGCTTCACATAATGAAATAATTGGAGTGTGTAGAGCGGGTAACATATGGCTGCAGTTTGCTAAGCCCGTCCTACATAAACTGTTTAATCAGAAAACAGAGCAAATACTCGCTTGAACAAGTGTTTACTTTCTCTATAATTACTGTAAAGTGCTTCTTGAGGCGTCAGTTTTCCCCTTAAACATATTAGCAATTTCACAAACTAATGTAAGTTGCTAATTCCCGGGGGTGCGCTGCTACGCCTAAGTAAAATAAACGTGTTTTTATGTTTCGTTGAAAAATAAAAAAAATCTTTCAATATATTGCGCATGTTTTCACTGACTTTAAGAAGGTCCTCCGAAGGTGCTTTCTTAAATAATCTGGTATAATAATAATAATATCTTTGGACATGTAGCGGGGCCGAGGAGTACAAATGTAGATTAGGAACTCCTGAAGGCAGGGACTTCTCGTAAGCATTCAGGACACTTATTCTTTACACATAAAAGAAAGCCAAGGACACAGGTTACAAAAACCCTTTAATATAACTATTTATGTAATTAAGCACAGTTTAACCACTACTTTAAAACATATGAAAAACCCATAAGACACAACTTAAAACAATACTAATAGGAACTTGGAAGCACCAATTAATAGTGAAATTGGCTCAAGATAGAAAGATGCACTCAGATTTTTAACCCGTAGAACAAGGGACTGTCATCCTGTAACGTATTCATCTTTAGGAGGGCTTGGGTTTTGTTATATTTTAAATTGAACATTCCTGAGAGAATTGAAAACTCCTACTTACGTAATCGGCCCTGTAGCGCGCTGACGTGTCGTGGGGACGCAGCCCGGGACCTCACTGCCCGAGCTCTGGCCTACGACGAGCTTATCGTGTCCTCTGGAATCGTGCAAGTGAAATATTTTTTCTTAGTTTTTTCCCAAAATATTTCCCCCCCAATTACAATTTATCTCGGCTGTTGCCGCAATAAAAGGCAGATATTCCATAGAACCCCTTCATTAACATTTGTATGTTTCAGAGAGTTGACCGTTATCTCTACATAACTTACCTTTCAAGGGTTTGATTTTAAAACTTCCCTGTATCATAAAATAAGCTAACCTATTTTCTCGCTGAACCCTCATTAACATTTGTATGTTTCAGAGAGTTGATCGTTATCTCTACATAACTTACCTTTCAAGGGTTTGATTTTAAAACTTCCCTGTATCATAAAATAAGCTAACCTATTTTCTCGCTGAACCCTCATTAACATTGGTATGTTTCATAGAGTTGATGGTTATCTCTACTGTCTCACGAAATAAGCCAAACCATTTCCCTGTTCCTTATAATTTAATGTCGCTTCCGCCTACTTTTATCATTAAATTTAGTTTTATTATATTGATTAGATCTCATTTTTTAATCATTTCTCCTGTCATTTTAATCTTCCGCTAATTATCGTGATGTTGTCCTGACAGTTTTTTGTCTCGTTATAACAGCGCAATTTAAAAAAAAAAATTCAAATTTGAGTCAAAAGTACATCGAAATGAAATATTCTTATTTTCATTTTCATCTCCCATTTAAGTGCGAAAAATTAATTAAATGTCGTAAAAAATGTTGAAATAATCCTTAAAAAATATAAAAATCAATGTAAATGGTGAGAAATAATTTGAAAAAATAATAAAATTTGCCAGGAATTTATGAACGAATTTAAAAACTCGCGTCACAGGTTGTAAAGTTTAGCCCAAAAGTTGTTAAAAAATTGAAACAAATATTTAGTCCAACAAAAATTTGTGTGTGTTGACCTGCGAGAGGTAGCAACTCATAAGAAGCAAGTTTACAGAGGAACCAACATACAATTATGACACTTTTACATTTAAATATATTTTGCAAAGTTAATATTTTATCTTCTTCTTCTTATTCTTCACTTCATGGGCTAGGCAAATTGCCTGTTCCGCCTCTGGATATTTATTTAACTCTGTTCTTATATGTTCATTCCTTATCCGATCCAATTTTGTGCAGCCTTTTGTTCCTCTAAGGAAGTTCATTTCTGCGTTTTGTATTCTACTTTGCATTAATATCTTATTTTGTAACTATTTTGCAAATAAAGTTTGTTGTTTAGTTGTCTCAACATTATATTAAAATCGATGTTGGGAAAATTGTTTGCCTGTAAAATTGGCTTTCTATCACTTACTACCTTTCCCATGTCAATGCCTCAAGTAATCTAATACAAATAAAACATTTTAATGCCCGACGACTTGCCTGGTTTGGGCAATTTTAACAAAAATTAGAGATCTATCGAAAGAATAGTAAGTGGCACCTTTAACCTCTCTTGATTCCCCTTAAAAACAGGCCTAGAAGTGTCCATAACGACTCCACTCTGCGGAGAGTGCACACGATAATGGTTTAAATATATTAAACAGCGTCCTGTTGCCATGGTAACCCCAGAATGAAGAAGGTTTTATTTCTCCCCGGAGTTTGTAACGCTCTCCGGGAAGCCGACTTGGTTTGTGCACATTGATCTGCTGGCGTTTCTCCCCGCGTGATCTGCCGTTACCTATTACGTCCAGTCCTACTCTCCCCGTCCACAAAAAAACTGCTCGTCTCGTTAATATCATTGGTTGAATTCAAATACCAGGAACAATAATCACAAATAGGAATGAGATGCACAAAGAAATTAAACATAGGCTCAATTCTGGAAATGCATGTTATTATGTAGGCCTATTACAGTGACTCTTGTCCCAACTTCTCTCAAAAAATGTTAAACTGAATATATATATATATATATATATATATATATATATATATATATTATTGCCCCAGTTTGTCTTTCGACATTCCTGGTGTTCTCTCCTGGCATGGCGTACTTGTAACCCACTTCTGAGGTTGGGGCGCCTGAAAGGCTGGATACGTTGCCCCGATGATATGATGGATGATGATGATGCTGATAGTGGTGCGCCAGGAGAGTCCCTAATCCTAAACTTAACCTAAGATGAATATGAATGATGATGATTGCGATGGCCATATGATTTCGGGGACCGTTTGGGCCTTAGAAGTTTTCCTGACATTTGTCTTACAGGCGAGGAAAAACCCCGATAAAAACCTCACCCAGAAAAACTGTCCCGACCGGAAATCGAACTCGGGCCCGTTGCGTGACAAGGCAGCACGCTACACTGAAAATATATGAAACTGTTATTCTACCAGTTATATTATATGGATGTGAAACATGGACTCTTACTTTAAGGGAGGAAAGGAGATTACGAGTATTTGAGAATAAAGTTCTTAGGAAAATTTTTAGACCAAAGAGAGATGAACAGACAGGCGAATGGAGAAGACTACATAACACTAAGCTACATGATCTTTATAGGGAAAAAAAACTCTAGAAGGCCCTTAGCCTACCGACAGGCTGCTGGCCTCACATCCACATGTGTCAATCACAGATGTCGATGATCAGCCAGTGTTGGGGTGACATGTGATCAGCATGTCGAGTCCCCCAGCCGTTATAGCTGGTCTTCTCAACCTGGAGCCGCTACTTATTGTAGCTACCCAAATGCCTCACGATGCTGGGTGGACACCGGTCCCATACTGGCCGAAATACCATGAGAAAATGTCTTCCCACTTGGAGACTCGAACGAGCGCAAGTCCCGTAGCTCTGCGCTAAGGTTTCCTGCCTTAACCACTCGGCTATGGCGCAGGACGATCTCTATAGGAAGCCAGATATAATAAGAACGGTTAAGTCTCGTAGACTGCGATGGGCAGGACATGTGGCACGAATGGGGATGAAAAGAAGGATGGAAGCTTCTTGTAGGATAACCAGAAGGGAATCGTCTAGTTGGTAGACCAAGAATGATGTGGGAGAATACCATTAACCATGATTTGAGGTAAGTAGATTATACATGGGATGATTGGAAAGCATTAGCTCAGAATAGGGATGTGTGGAGAGATTATGAACGCGCGACAGTGTAGTAAGTTGTACAGACTATTTAACTCATGCGCCAAATGGGAGTACAATGACATTTCAATGATTTTTTATTTACAACCAATCACAGTCGTGTTTCGCCTAGAATTTACCAACTAAAGTTTATCATAATAAAGAAAGCACCTCGTTTTTAACACTCTGAATAGGTCATAGCATTATTTTGTAGTGACTGACTCTCTAAGAAATACGGCTACCAGATTGTATATATAGTGCATGAATGTCAACACACAGCGTATCCGGGAGTTAATATAAAAACATTTGTAACAATTGATTATACCACCAAAAAAAGAAACCACTGTTTTCACTTTCTTAAATCTATTTTTTCCCAGGTAAAAACATTCCAGAAAAAATATAATTGTCATATTTACATCATAGGACATCAGAAATGAATTAATATACAGTTTGATGTGTTTCATTTTTTCTCCACTAGAGAGCATTCTTACAATATTGCGTTCCTTTGGCAATAAATAGCATGATCTGGTTGCAGTGATAAACAAAAGAAGCAAATGAAGTGTACCAATCGTTTCTCATTTGTTTTCAAATATCGGCGTTTACATTAAATATATAAATATTTTAAAATAACTATAGTTAAATAATGATTTGTGAGTAAACAGCTTAATTTTATTCGTTAAATAGTCCTAACAAATGCCACTCTTGATTTCCAAATTCTCTACATAAATTGGAAATCACTCGTGGCATTGCTTATGATAATGAAACATAATACGCAGGTAAACATAGAGTAACCTTGTAATGTGTTAAGACGCTTCAGGACGTCTCAGTGGGTGCAGCTGTTAATTAACTACTTGCTACTTTGTTTCACAAAGTTTCTCATCTGCTAACAGTTTCCGACCCGTGAACCGCGCGTCACGTGAGAAGACTAAGTGAAAAGTTGCATACCTTACTGTAATTAAACCACGGTGTCATGTAAAGCGTCTAAAAATTCTTTAAGAATGTTATTTCCTGAAGAAACAGCTACAACACACCCCTCCTTCGCACGTACGTATTTAACTCTACGATACAAAACATAACATCGCTGAAGTGTCTGAGAGAAACACTACTTGTCCTCGATTGTGTTAAGAAACACTGACACTTCATCAGGCCTATGACGCTTTTTTGAGAGAAGTTGGGACAACAAGAGTCCCTGTAATACATAACGACATGCATTTCCAGAATTGAGCCTATGTTTAATTTCTTTGTGCATCTCATTCCTGTTTGTAATTATTGTTCCTAGGTATTTGAATTCAGCCACTTCTTCAAAATTTCCCTCATTTGTCATTAGCTGTCCATTTCCATTATACAATGTATTTCTATGTGTCATATATTTAGTTTTATTGATGTTTACTTCGAGCCCCAATTTCTTAGCGTTACTCAATAGAGAGTTAGTGTTGGCACTTAGTATCTCTTGCTATCACCTAATAGTACAACATCAGCAGCATGTACTATTATTATTATTATTATTATTATTATTATTATTATTATTATTATTATTATTATTATTCTCCTCTTCATGATCCAAGTATTAATCCTGTTGACTCATTCCGGTTTCATGAAAGCTAGAATTGTTCAGACCAACTTCTGTGTGGGCGACCAACATTTCTCCTTCCGTGTGGTTTATAATTTAGCAATAATTTTGGAAATCTTTCTTCTGGAATTCTATCAACATGTTCTTTCCAGACGTTCATATTTTTAAATATTCGATCCGTAAGTTTGAAAATATCTAGTTCCTTTCTTATATCTTGATTTCTTTTCTTATCCAGCAGAGTATATCCTGCTATATTTATTAAAAATCACATCTCAGCTGCTTCCAATCTTTGTTCTTGTCTTTTAGTGATCGTCCAACATTCTGATCCATACATCAATACAGGAACAGCCAGTGCTTTATAAAATTTCATTTTTGTTTCTTTTCTTGTGTTTTTAAGGGTTCTTTTAATAGTGCCACACATTAGATTAAATTTATTTATTTTGTCATTAATATCTTCAATTTTAACACATGATAAATTGAAACCTAGATATTTAAAACTGTTCACCTGCTCTAAAATTGTATCATCGATTACTATATTATTATTATTATTATTATTATTATTATTATTATATTATTATTATTATTATTATTAATTATTATTATTATTATTATTATATATTAATTATTATTATTATTATTATTATTATTATATTGTTATTATTGTTATTATTGTTTATTATTGTTTATTATTGTTATTATTGTTATTATTATTATTATTATTATTATTGTTATTATTGTTATTATTGTTATTATTGTTATTATTTTTATTATTGTTATTATTGTTATTATTGTTATTATTGTTATTATTGTTATTATATTATTATTTCTTATTATTATTATTATTATTCTTGTTATTATTGTTATTATTGTTATTCTTGTTATTCATTGTTATGCATTGTTCTTATTGTTCTTATTATTCTTATTATTTTTCTATTGTTATTCTCTTCTTCTTATTATTACTTATTTTAGTCTTCTTATTCATTCTTATTACTATTATTATTATTATTATTTATTATTATTTTATTATTATTATATATTATTGTTATTAAATAGTTTGTATGAGGAGTTATGCAACCCTTATAAGCTCTACGTTTATCTTTGTGTTATATAATGGTTCGCAGGTAAGTTAATGACATTTTCCATTTTGTTTTCTCGTCCATTTGCTTTATACAGTTGTGAAAACACATGTTGTTGTCTGAAAAGAATAATTTGCATAACAATGGGTTCCGTAAAACACTGCGAGATGTAGTTTTGATGGCTGTGTTATACATATTTGATGGATGAGATCATAAGCCGGGATTAAACACACATCAAGCTAACAGCTTTCTTATTTTTGTTCTCTCGTACATTTGTTGTTTTAGAGGAATATATAATGGAGCGGAAACCGCTATTTTCCTTCCTCTATGGAGACTCGAGGGGCTGCACAGTTCCACCGGATCTAACAACAACTAGCGAGTACCCTGGGCGCTCTGCTGCGCCCTAAATAAACTAAATATGTTTATATTTTAGTTGAATAAGTTAAGAGTCCACCGCTGTGGTCTTCAGGTAGCGCGCTGCCAGGTTCGATTTCCGATCGTGACAAACTTTCCGGGTTTTTCCTCACCTGTAAGACAAATGTCAGGTAGCTTTAAGGCCCAAAAAGTCCCCGAACGTCATCATCCTTCACCGGTGTGGAAAGCAACGGGAAGCTACCACACCTAAAATTCACTCCTAACCTTAATTTTTTTTATCCATTATTAGATAGATAGTTCATCGGTTGATTAATGTCTTTGACATCGTCCGATTCGTGATAGCCAATGTTGTCGGTCCATCCAATCTCCTGGTTGTAGTTGTTTCTCCTTCATGTATAAACATATTCCCTGACTCCAGGAGGTTTTAGGTCTTCCTCTGCCTCGTCTTCCCTCAGGTTTCCATTCCAAAATAGATTTTGGTAGTCGATCCTCTTCCATTCGCTGGACATGTTCGTTATCCATTATTTAGACGTAAATAACTAATATTCAAACAATTTTTATCCATTATATAGTTTTTTGTGGTCACTAGTAAAACTGCAAAGAATATCATGAAAATGCTATGATTGCAGTGAAAGACCTGCAAAGTTAAAACAATATTAAGGGTTACTTAAATTGAATGGTATACATTGCTAGAATCAATTTTTAATTTCGCATTTCATGTAACCCCCCCCCCGCACTTGTAATTACCGGATTTCACTAATTTTTGGATAATACCTACCTCTGTTTATTTTAATAGCAGATACTGAGTTTCGTTGTGAATGAGTGTACAGAGTACGATTTTAAAATATCTACAAAGAAGACAAAAATAATGGACTTTTTAGGGAAGTCGCCCGTAAAGTCGAAAATAATAGTAGTAGTAGTAGTAGGACTTTATTAGACAAAAAAGTAAGATATTTACAATATTATTTACAAATATGGGTCGCACGGGCAGTAAGCCGTACGTGCTGTTGACAGTCCGTTACAATAAAGTGATAATTGGTACTAGTGTAAAGAAAAATAAACAAAAACAGCAATAACATTACAATTACATAAAGAAAACACAATAAAAATATTACAATTAAATAATAACACAATAGCATTATACACTAAAAACATTAACATTACAATTACATAAAGAAAACACAATAATATTACAATTAAGTAATAACACAATAGCATTATACACTAAAAACATTAACATTACAATTACATAAAGAAAACACAATAATATTACAATTAAGTAATAACACAATAGCATTATACACTAAAAACATTAACATTACAATTACATAAAGAAAACACAATAATATTACAATTAGGTAATAACACAATAGCAGTATACACTAAAAAAGAACATTAACATTACAATTACATAAAGAAAACACCTTAATATTACAATTAAATAATAACACAACAGCATTAATAAACCTCTATCACAAGTGTTAATTATCCAGGTTGTGAATTGTTTTCTGGACGTGGAACAAGAAATGACACAGACAATAAATTATCAACATTTCAAATGATATCTGGCACCATTCATACGTTAAGGTATAAAATTATCAAATATTTACGTAAAACGTCCGTTTTCACAACTTAAAGATCATTAATTATCTGTAGCGCTTTCGGGACTTGTTCCATCATCAGCAGAAGTAACAGGTATGGGTTCTTCTCTGAATCAGGGGTCGACAGAGAACAAACCATATGCTGTTACTTCTGCTGAGGATGGAACTAGTCGCGAAAGCGCTACAGATCTTTAAGTTGAGGACGCGGATCTTTTAGGTAAATATTTCACAACTTTATATTTTAATTTTGAATAAAACATGAACGGAACTTTATCATGAATCTTATTAATGCGGCGCCATTTATGCAACACTGAAACAAGGAAGGATACAAGATTGAAGTTGTACAAAACAATGGCGGTACTTTTATACAGTAGTGAGTCCTGGGTAACAAATGACAGGAGTTCCAGTAGAATACAAAGTGCAGAAATTACCTTTCTAGGAAGGATCAAAGGATGCACAAAATTGGACCACATAAGAAATAAGAAGTGAGTTAGAAATATATTCAATAAAAGATAGAATTGAACAACACCGCGTCGACTGGGAACAGCATGTTCAGAGAATGGAATAAACCAGATAGCATATCATTATAAACTAAAGGGATTAACCCTTAAGTGTGTAATGTATCCTCTTAGATACATCAGTTGGTTCAGTTAATTTAATATTTTAAATAAATCAGAAGAAAACGAACAAAAATAAACCACTTAAATGTGTGTCTAATTATACAATATACCTAATAATAACAGTTATACAAGATTCCGTTTTCACTGTGGTCCGCCACATTTAAATATCTAACAGAAGAAATGTGTGTTTTGCCAATTTAAGGATGAAGGGATGTAGGAAGAGATGGAAGGGGTCATTGTGAATTCGGAGCAGAAGATGGTACTACGTTTCGATGTGAAACATTATAAATTGCGACCGTTAGAGCGATTTTTAAATGTTCGTTTCAGGAGAACTCCTATACCTAATGAAATTAGAGAATAACAGATAGCAACTAAACACTCCCCGTATCTGTAAACATAACAATCGACTGTACACTTTTGGAGTTTTGCGAACACAAACTTACGCAGGCTCATTTTTTTATATGAAAAGATTTTTCTTCTTTACAGTGTATGCTGTCATTTCCGCTAGAATCTTCGTACTTTTTTTTTACAATGTTGATAGTTGCAGGGGAACCTAAAACATCGTATGGTTGCAAAAGAGAAAAAATTGGCATTGATCTCTTGTGGGATTTGAACCAACGATCCAGGGATTACTGGATTTGCATTCCCCTCGGATCGGAGCGTAAATTCTGGAATTCACAGCCGTAAACATGCGGAAGTACAAAACACAGTCGCTGACAACAGATGTCAGCACCTGTTTGAAAAGATGGTTCTATTATTCGTGAAGAACGTAAAGTCCACTTACAACACTATTTTATTTTTGTCTTTAAAAAAAGGATCTGAAACAGTAGAATGTGAAATGTTGGGATTAAGAAGATCAGCTGAAACATCTAGAATGGATAGAATATGAAATAAATAAGGGAAATTACGGGTGTACAAGAGGAGCCGGACGTCACAGACATCATAGAAAAGAAAAGATTACAGTGGTATGGCCATGTCAAAAGAATGCCAGAGCAAAGATTGCCTAAAATTGTCATGGAAAGGAGGAATAGAGGAAGACCGAAGAAAACTTGGATAGAACGGGTACAAGCAGCTATGAATATCAGAGGATTGGAGGAAGATCAATGGATGAACAGAGAGGAATGGCGTTTGGTTTCCGGAAGACGGCGGCAGCTGCCATGATACCGGATGATGATGATAAAAAAGTAATGGCAATAACACATTCATTCATACATTCATTCATTCATTCGTAGTGTTCTGCCCAGGAGCAGGTCTTTCACTGCAAACTCAGCATTCTCCACTCTTTCCTTAACTCAGCTTTCCTTTTTGTATCCGCATACAAACCATTTATTTTAATATTGTCTATCACCTGACGTCTTTTTTCTGCCTCTAACTTTGTTTCCGTTGACCATTCCTTCTAGAGCATCCATCAGCAGGCAGTTTCTTCTCAGCCAATTATCATTAATATCTGTAACAAAACTAAATATTTGGGAGTTGAAATAATGAAGATAGAAACAATGATTTGCAAACAGAACAATAATAGATCGATCTGCAATAGCAATGTTCCACGCGCCGAGGCATGCATTTAGTTTACGCAGTTCCTCGACGACAGACTTTTTTTAGTTTACGTTTTGAACTTAGAATATGTAATGAGATTTTCAACATCAAAGCTGGGAGTTAAAATAAACAAGAATGAATAATTCTGTCTGTTTAAACAGAAACTGGAGTCTGTTTTGAAGGACCTGATGAAGCGCATTAACACAAGAACATGGTGAATTATTTACAAAGTTGTGTTTTGTATCTGAAGTTAACCAGGACTTTGATATAACGCAGTTTGTTGCAACCTGTTTAACATACAATGGAATTTCAGATGAAGTTTGTTATACAAAAAAACTGTACGTGTGTGTGCTCCCTTAATTTTATCAAGAGTTCATGTAACGCTCTGAAATATACAATTAAGGGGACTCGGTAGTAAAAAATAACTCATAAAAAACTGTCTCTCTGGATTCCAATTGAAGATTCAAATGCAAAAAAGATTGACATCACTTACTTATGATTCTCCTAAGTAATGACACGAGTGATTTCCAAATTATCGATAAATTCACGACTCACGAAGTGAGGAGTTAATTTATCTAGAGAATTTCGAAATCAAGAGTGGCGTTTATCAGGACTATTTAACGAATAAAATTATGCTGTTTACTCACAAATTATTATTTAACAATAGTTATTTTAAAATATTTACATATTTAATGTAAACGGCGATGTTCGAAAACAAATGAGAAACGATTGGAATGCTTCATTTCCTTCCTTTGTTCATCACTGCAACCAGATCATATTATTATTTATTGCCAAAGGAACGCAATATTGTAAGAATGCACCCTAGTGGAGAACAAATGAAACACTTCAAACTGTATATTAATTCATTTCTGATGTCCTATGATGTAAATATGACAATTATATTTTTCTGGATTGTTACCTTGAAAAAAATACATTTAAGAAAGTGCAAACAGTTTTATGTGATTTTCATGTTTATTAAAATATAAATTAGTTACAACTGTTTCGGTACTTTGTACCTTCTTCAGACATGATTACAAATAAATGAATTTCGTTATTATAGCACATAACAACTGTAACTGTGCAACGAATATTTTTCTTTTTACAATCTCTATTATAAATTTAAAAGAGGTGATTCATTCAAATCTAGTTGTGAATTTAACAGCTTGTTACCACTTTTCAATCTATTTATCTCTACAACTTCTAAAAGGTCCAACGTCTTTCCTTTGTCACAAACATGTACAATTTTAAAATTTCAATCAAAACAATGATTATATTGGAGTAGGTGGTTGGCATATTTTGAATTATCTAAATTTCTGTTATATGCTCTCATGTGTTCCTTTATCCGAGAAATAAAAGGTCTTCCAGTTTGTCTTATATAGACATTATATACATTATACAATGAAAATGGACAGTTAATGACAAATGATGGAAAATTTGAAGAAGTGGCTGAATTCAAATACCTAGGAACAATAATTACAAACAGGAATGAGTTGTACAAACAAGTTAAACATAGGCTCAATTCTGGAAATACGTGTTATTATGTATTACAGAACAGAGATGAACATACAGGAGAATGGAGAAGACTCCATAACATGATCTTTATGGGAAAACAGGTATAATAAGAACAGTTAAGTCTCATAGACTGCTATGGGAACAATATGTAGCTCGAATGGGGAATGAAAGAGAGGCATTGAAACTCTTGTAGGAAAACGAGAGGCAAAACGCCCAGTTGGGAGACCAAGAATCAGTTGGGAGAATAACATTAACCATCATATGAGGGACATACATTATCTTGTTGTTGTTCTTCTTCTTCCTTCCAAGTATTAATCCAAAGCCTGTTACGATCCTATAGAAAATTTTCCCTCCAGCGTTTCATAGGACGGCCCAGAGATCTTCGTCCTCTTGCATATAATTATAAACAGCTTTGGGGATCCGATTTGAACTCATTCTTTCAAGATGGTGTTTCCAATTTAGTTGGTACTGTTTAATATATTACAAAATTGGCGTAGTCTTCAATTCTTTTAAGATATCGGTGTTCCTTTTCCGATCCCATCTGGTGTAACCCGCTGTTCTGCGCATTAATCTCATTTCACAAGCCGTTATTCTGCTTTCATGTTGTCTTTTTAGTGTCCATGCTTCACTACCATAGGTCAACACTGGTCTAGCCAAAGTGTTATATAAACGTAATCTGGTGTTTTTTTTTGTACAAGGGATGGTTTCATAACTTGATTAATAAAGGAAATAGATTATACAGGAGAGATTGGAAAACATTAGGTCAGGATAGGGGTGTGAGGAGAGCTTATGTCCGCGCGAACATGATTCTACGCGTTAGATAGTGCCCGTATCTTCGATCCATTTCTCATGTTCCTCCTTCAGTGTTTTGTTTAAGATCGGCGACAAACAACATCCAACATAATTATATGAGGGTTCATATTTCCATTAGAACAACCTCAACAGTTCTCTGATAAGTAAGTAGACGTATTATTGGACTGAAATGAAATTAACAAAGACGAGAGCACAGGACTGGAAATGTAACATTCACTCCATTAAAAAAAAGCTTTTAAGTTAAATTGGTTTGCAGTCGTACCAACTTTCCTATTTAATCAATAGATAGAACGTTCCTCCCCGCTATAAATCTCATGTAAATATTGAATGTAATATATGACATCCGAAGTAACAGTTAGTGGTGCATTCCAACCTCCTTCCGGATCATATTACAAGCACTTCATCATCCCCTAACTACCAGGCTACACGCAAGTCAAATGCTCCGTGCATCTGCACTCTAACACAGAGATGCAATAAGTAACTCTTAATAAAAAAGTTATATCTGTGATTCCAATTACCTCACATTATTACAATTTGTTGTGTTCATTAAGTGTGGGTTTACCTGCTCATACTTCACTCCATTCCATTAACCTTTCACCTTACAGGTGCCCCACAGCACCCGGGCCTTACAGAGTCACGATCTGTCGGGAGAGGCATTTTATCTATGGTTCACACTAACTCACTGGCACTATCGAACCCGTAGGTTCATGGCCGTGCGGACATAAGCTCTCCATATATCTATTTCCTGAGCCAATGTTTTCCAATCATCCCCTGTATAATCTACTTCCCTCAAATCATAGTTAATGTTATTCTCCACCTATATCTTGGTCTACTAACTGGGCGTTTTCCCTCTGGTTTTCCTACAAGAAGCTTCCATTCACGTCTTTCATTCCCCATACGTGCCACATGTCCAGCCCATCGCAGTATACGAGACTTAACTGTTCTCATTATATCTGGATTCCTATAAAGACCATGTAATTCACTTTTATGCAGCCTTCTCCATTCACCTGTCTGTTCATCTCTCTTTGTTCATACTAACTAACTCAATGGCACTATCGAACCCGTAGATTCATGACCGCACGGACATAAGTTCTCCATACATCCCTATCCTGAGCTAATGTTTTCCAATCATCCCCTGTATGATCTACTTCCATCAAATTGTGAAAGTGTTATTTTCACACCTCATTCTTGGTCTACCAACTGGGCGTTTTCTATCTGGTTTTGCTACATGATTTTTCCATTCACTTCTTTCATTCTCCATTCATGCCACATGTCCTGTCCATCGCAGTCTACGAGACCTAACTGTTCTTATTATATCTGGCTTCCTATAAAGACCATGTAGTTCATTGTTATGTAGTCTTCTCCATTCACCTGTCTGTTCATCTCTCTTTGATCCAAAAATTTTCCTAAGAAACTTTATTTTAAAATACTCGTAATTTCCTTTCCTCCCTTAAAGTAAGAGTCCATATGGATAATATAACTGGTAGAATAACAGTTTTATATATTTTCAGTTTAACGTTTTTTGAAAGGAGTTGGGAGATCAAGAGTCTCTGCAATGCATAATAACACGCATTTGCAGAATTGAGCCTATGTTTAATTTCTTTGTGCATCTCATTCCTGTTTGTGATTATTGTTCCTGGGTATTTGAATTCAGCCACTTCTTCAAAATTTCCCTCATTTATCATTAACTGTACATTTCCATTATATAATGTGTTTGTATGTGTGAATATATATTTAGTTTTATTGATGTTTACTTCCAGCCCCAATTTCTTAGTTTTACTCAATAGTGTGTGCGTGTCGGCCCTTAGTATCTCCTCGCTATCGCGCAATCTCTCAGTTTATAGGATTTACATTCCATAGTAATTCTGCCCGAGGGCATGTGTTTCACTGCAATCATGGCATTTTCATGCTATGCTTTGCAGCTTTACTAGGGAATTATAGGTGTGGTAGCTTCTCGTTGCTTTCCACACCGGTGAAGGATGATGATGATGATAAGGATGATGATGATGGCCGGAGGATTTAATTGTTAAAGTAGAAAAATATAAGAGAAAATGGTATGAACATGTCTGCAGAATGGATACCAACAGATTGCCTAGGAGTCTGAAGTATAAACCGAGAGGAGAAAACAGATTGGAGACGCCCACGAAAGAGAAGGACACAGCAGCTATGATACTTGGAGCCGGTCTTGAAAGGAAGAAGAAGAGAAGAAGAAGAATTGTAAAAAATAATGATATCGACCTTAATTTCGACTTGCTGAGGAATTCAGTTAGTTTACGCAATTCCTGCATGACGGAGTTTTTAAGTTTTGTGTTTTGATAAGAGAGAAGAACTACACGTTGATATGTTTTCTTTTCCATTTTCTATAAAGAAATCGTCTGAGATAATTAGGAACTAAATCTGGAACAATATGTTATTTGATATTACGTGAACTAGTTCAGAAATGAACGGAGTTTATCTGTATAATTATTCTCTGTGTGAACTGGTGGAGAAATTTCAGCTTGTAATGTTGAGCTGCATTGGTGTTTCCTGCTGCAAACTAGATCCACAAGTTAGCTGAAATCCTATGAGAGTTTCTGTTAATGGTTGGTACGCTTGTTAGCAGTCAGTCATTATTTATTCAAATGTTTATTCCAGTGCGTTCAGAACATTCCAATTATTCCTTAGGGTACGACAGTTGTAAAGAGAAGTAAAAAGTAACACGTAATAAAAAAGTTATATCTGTGATTCTAATTACCTCACATTGTTACAATTTGTTCTGTGTTGATTAAGTGTGCGTTTACCTTTATATATATATATATATATATATATATATATATATATATATATCATCATCATCATCATCATCCGGTATCATGGCAGCTGCCGCCGTCTTCCGGAAACCAAACGCCATTCATCGCTGACCTTCCATTGATCTTCCTCCAATCCTCTGATATTCATAGCTGCTTGTACCCCGTCTATCCAAGTTTTCTTCGGTCTTCCTCTCTTCCTCCTTTCTATTGGGATCCATTCCATAACAATTGTAGGCAATATTTGATATATATATATAATGTACTTTTTTGCGCGATAGTGCGTTTTGTCGTACTTACAGCAATGGCGACCATGATTGAAAGTTCAACTTCCTATATTTCAGGGTTGCCAACGTAAATAACTATACTGTAATAAAATAACTATAATGTAATATTACATATTACAAACCACGTGTGGGAAGAAAAATAACTAACCTTTATATATACTACGTACAATGTATATACAAACAATATCCAAAAGGTAGTGTTAATATACATTATACGAAACAAATCACTGCATTTTAAATGAACTGAACTTTATTTGAAACAATATAAAACAATAAATATATTCTTGCTGCCATTTTATACTGATTCGTGTCACGGCCTGCTGTAGTCTCAACTCATAAACATTTACCACACTGTTAACGTTAGTCAGTTGTTTATAATGAACGCAAATATTTCCAACAAAGATGTTATTATTTTACTATTATTTATTATTTTGAAAACACCATCGCGTAAAAAATAATGTACAACGCACGTTTGTGAAGTGTTTTACAGAAGTTGAATGCAGGCTTTCACGGCCGGTAATCATAATGTTGAGTGATTCCGGGTTATGTGGCCGTGGTCCATAGTTGGTGTTGATACCAGACGTTTCGCCCTCAACTGCGGAGGGCATCTTCAGTGGCGAGTGCTTCTAGGCGTGTTTCCTGGTCGGAAGATCTACTTGGAGTGAGCGCTGTGGACGTTGTGTTAGTGGTGGGTGCAGGGTGAGTGGGCGTGGCTCTTGCTGATTGGCTAATAGTCGTCTCCTTGTTGTCCCTAGTGTTAATGCATTTATTTTCTAGTGTATGATACCAGGCCTTAGACAGTTTGATGCCTTCCTCTTTTCTGTTGATATTTCCCTTATGCTTGTATATTTCTATAGCCTCTCGGTATAATCTAGGGAAATAGTAGGAAGTTGTGGCTAAAACTTGTGTATCGTCGAATAGAATCTGGTGTCCTATTCGACGATACACAAGTTTTAGCCACAACTTCCTACTATTTCCCTAGATTATACCGAGAGGCTATAGAAATATACAAGCATAAGGGAAATATCAACAGAAAAGAGGAAGGCATCAAACTGTCTAAGGCCTGGTATCATACACTAGAAAATAAATGCATTAACACTAGGGACAACAAGGAGACGACTATTAGCCAATCAGCAAGAGCCACGCCCACTCACCCTGCACCCACCACTAACACAACGTCCACAGCGCTCACTCCAAGTAGATCTTCCGACCAGGAAACACGCCTAGAAGCACTCGCCACTGAAGATGCCCTCCGCAGTTGAGGGCGAAACGTCTGGTATCAACACCAACTATGGACCACGGTCACATAACCCGGAATCACTCAACATTATGTTTTACAGAATCTCGGAAATTATGATTATCGGTGTATGATTAGAACTTCGAAATTTGTTTCGCGTCACACGTTATAAAGTATTTCAGATGTCCTCTTTATTATTCAACGGGTTTTAAATGTATAAACATATTCCTGTGTCCAATATTAAGTCTTGATTCTCTTCCTCCATTCATCTCTATCCTTCCAGTCCCCTGTCCTTCATCAAATTCACAATTATTCCCTCTATCCATGTCGTCTTAGGCCTCCTCTTCTTCTCCTTTTTAAATGTTAAAAATGGAGATAAAGAGTTTAATAAGAACACAAACTACGTGCAAAGTTTGTTTTAAAAACCACGAAAAAACTAATTAGTTTCCGTAAAATGTTTGCTGAGGAAAAGAAGCAGATATTGACACAGGAAACAGAGAGGAGCCGTCAAGACGATATGAAAGAAGATCTTGTGCAAACAATTCCAGTCACCAGCACACATCTCGTTTCTAATTTGTTCAATATCAGCGTTTTATGTTTCTTAACATCGCCATTCACGCAGATATTATGGCGGTATTACGTTCGTTGACGTTGCGTTGCGTTACAGTTCGTTCATGTTTATCACGTACACTTTCCACGTATCGTATTGTGTTGAACGTTTGCAGGATACGGCGCGTGGGCAGACGTAACGTCATGTCGTTCAAATCACGTGATATTCACGGTTCAATTGTTTCTAGCTGATTGTTGTTGACCTTATTGAAGCCAATCTTTTTATAATTACATAATTCTTCTACACGTGTTTGTCACTGAACTCCTCCTAAACGACTGCACCTATTTTGATTACTTTTTATGTGTTCGAGTGGGTCCCTGGATGGTTTAGATTCACAATTGGATTTTGTAAAACCATTAGGTGTAGCATTTTACCTGTATAATGGAGATGGACAGCTAATGACAAATGAGGGAAATTTTGAGGAAGTGGCTGAATTCAAATACCTAGGAACAATAATCACAAACAGGAATGAGATGCACAAAGAAATTAAACATAGGCTCAATTCTGGAAATGCATGTTATTATGTATTACAGGGAGTCTTGTCCAAACTTCTCTCAAAAAACATTAAACTGAAAATATATAAAACTGTTATTCTACCAGTTATATTATATGGATGTGAAACATGGACTCTTACTTTAAGGGAGGAAAAAATATTACGAGTATTTGAGAATAAAGTTCTTAGGAATTTTTTTGGACCAAAGAGAGATGAACAGACAGGTGAATGGAGAAGACTACATAACAATGAACTACATGGTCTTTATAGGAAGCCAGATATAATAAGAACAGTTAAGTCTCGTAGACTGCGATGGACAGGACATATGGCACGAAAGGGGAATGAAAGACGTGCATGGAAGCTTCTTGTAGGAAAGCCAGAAGGAAAACGCCCAGTTTGTAGACCAAAAATGAGGTGGGAGAATAACATTAACTATGATTTGAGGGAATTAGATTATACAGGGGATGATTGGAAAACATTGGCTCAGGATAGGGATGTATGGAGAACTTATGTCCGTGCGGCCATGAACCTACGGGTTCGATAGTGCCAGTGAGTTAGTAAGATTTCACCTGAAGTAAACATTTCAAAATCGCTATAGCGGTCACAATTTTCGATATTTTACAACGAAACTCGGTATATCCTATTAAAATAAGGCGAGGTAGGTATTATTAAGACATGAGCGGAATCCGACAATTAGAAGTTCAGGTTTATCTGAAATCCGAACCGCCATGTTTGGTTCGTCTCAGCGTATTCCATACAATTTAATTGCCCTTTAATATTCAATTTATTTAGGCGAAGCAACGCACCCCGGGTGTTAGCTGGTGTTTATATATAAAGTGTTATTTTAGTTCAAATTTCGACCACTTGGCGAGAACTAGTAATATAAAGTAAGTATTTAATTATAGTTGTTTTGTAGATTCGATGTAGAGACGTTGGAAAGGAAAGACATTAGAAATACATTAGTGTGTAGATGTTGCCATATTTCCGCTTCACCAGCCGCGAGCTCGCAGCAGAATTACTCCATCAATAATGAAGGAAAGAAAACAGCAGCAGTTTGTGCTGCAAGCTGATAGCAGGTCCATGCATTACCTCATATTGTCAACATTTAATTAAAAAACCGCCTGATAACATCTGTGAAACTTGCACGTTTACCAACATAACAAACTCATTGGCATTATTGAGCCTAGAGGTTCATAGCCCAGACCTAAGCTTTCCGCACATCTCTATCCTAAATTACTACATACACAATCTATTTAACTAACTCACTCACTATCGAACACGTAGCTTCATGGCCGAGCAAACTTAAACTCTCCATACATCCATATCCTGAGCTGATACTTTCCCATCATACTCTGTATAATTCTTTTTTTTTCTTCTTGTAAGCCCATCTTTCTCTTAACAGAGATTTAGGCGCTCTTCCCCTACAGGGAAGAATTTGAACCATGCTAATTTAGTTACACTTGTTTTCGTATAGATGTCATTTGAGTGGTCCGTAGTCAGCGTTCCGCCTCATACTGACATCTAGGAAACCAAGGTAGTACTAGGACGGGAAAATTCGGTAAATTTTTTTTAGAGGCCTTTTCATTCAGGCTTAAGGATCTTTTACGAGCCTGAAAATCTTTAGACTCGGGACTCACGGCTTAAAGTCCCTCCCGGAGGACTTGCTCCTTGGATTTTTCCGTCCTAAAAAATACATCGACCTCGGCCGGGTTTGAACCCGCGACCCTCGGGACCAGAGGCAAGGACTAGTCCACCGCGGCCGACCCTGTATAATCTACTTCCTTCAAATCATGGTTAATGTTATTCTCCCAAGTTTTCCAACCGGGCATTTCCCTTCAGGTCTTCTTACAGGAAGCTTCTATGCCATCTTTCATTTCCTATTCGTGCCATATGTCCTGGCCATCGCAGTCTACGAGACCTAACTGTTCTTATTATACCTACTTTTTTGTAAAGGCCATTTAGCTCACTATCACATAGTCATCTCCATTCACCTGTCTGTTCATCTCTCTTCGGTCCAAACATTTTTCCTAAGAACTTTATTCTCAGATATTCGTAATCTTTTTCCCCCCTTAAAGTAAGAGTCCATGTTTCACATCCATATAATATAACTGGTAGAATAACAGTTTTATATATTTTCAGTTTAACGTTTTCTTTAGAGAGAAGTTGGGACAATAGTCCCTGTAATACATAATAACATGCATTTCCAGAATTGAACCTATGTTTAATTTCTTTGTGCATCTCATTCCTGTTTGTAATTATTGTTCCTGGGTATTTGAATTCAGCACTTCTTCAAAATTTCCCCAATTTGGCATTAGTTGTCTGTTTCCATTTATATAGGCCTAACACATTTCTATGTGTGAACATTTAGTTTTATTAATGTTTACTTCCAGTCCCAATTTCTTAGTGTTGATATAATCGTTAGAAAAAATGTAAAAATTATTCTAAATGTTGGGAAATAATTTGAAAAATGCAACGCTAAGAATAAAATTTGACAGGAGTTCATGAAGAATTAAAAAAAGTCGCTTCAGAGGTTGTGAAGAACAGCCATTACTTTGATTTAGTTGTAACCTTGAGCAGATATTTCCACTCCCTTCAACATTGTAAATTATTTTAAATTCTGGCGCTTGCATCACCAATAAATGTTGTTTTAGAATCAAGCCGTGAATCTATTAAAGGTCTGAATAATTGAACACGCGCGGTCGTGCGCGGCTCACAACTCATTACGAATGACGTATGTATCACGTGGTACATTTTGCTCGCAGTGTTGGTAATGATGTAGTGGTGTTGCGCCAAATAAATCAGTCAACTTTACAAAATTACAATTTCCAGAAATACATGAAGCGTGGAACACATTTCATTTGTTATTAAATGATTTTTATCTCGTATTGTTACGTAACTGGATGATATAAAAGCTAATCATTTTATCTAATATATAAAATGAATGTTCGTTTGTTCGTATTTTATGCGCTGCCACACCGTTCATCCGATTGTGATGGGACGTTTTGCAAAATGTTCAGGAGTTTCTCTGGGAGATTTTAGGCTATAAGAGAGTTGTGATACTCAACCCGTTCATCCTTAAAAATCACCCTTTGTAGTGAAAAAGTGCTTTTCGGAACTTTTTTGACGGTTAAATGTCTTACGCTGCCTAAACTATAACATATACACAAAATTAATGTACACAGAATTGAATATCTAAAAAAAAAAGTAACAAAAAATGTTCGCGACAGCGCATGTCTATCTTTTACGGATAACTCACAATTACCATTTTTATCTTTCGGCTCATTGATGCCAATAATATCGGGATGATTAGATTCCCGGGCAAGCGTAGCAGCGCACGGCGGGTATTGTTTTACGGATAATTCTCAGTAACCATTTTTGTCTTTCAGCATCATTGATGCCAACAAGATCAGGATAAGTAGATTCCCGGGCAACGCCGGATATTCGGCACGGGGTATCTAAAAATAATTAAGATATAAATTTATAATTATTTTTGTTTTTACTTATTCAACTAAACATAAAAAAAGCACATTGATTTTTATTTATTTAGGCGCAACAGCGCACGCCGCGCCGGGTGTTAGCTAAAAATTCATCCTGTTCACGTTTGTGCTTGGAAAACTCGAAAAGTAGTCGGTCGACCGTTATCAAAATTTGTACAAACAGGTTTTAAAGTACGGAGAGTGTTTAGTCGCTATCTACTATTCTCTAAAACCATTAGGTGTAGGAGTTCACTAGAAACAAAAATAAAAAAAAAATGCCTCTAGCTATAACAATTTTTTATGTTTTAAAACAAAACTCGGTATATACCATTCAAATAAACCGAGGTAGATATTGTCAAAAATCAGAGAAATCCGGTGATTAGAAGCGAGAGTTCACCTGAAATCCGGAATTAAACGCTGACTCTACAAACCGTCCTTTTTTGTCCCAATGTATAACTTACCATACAATATAATTAATCCGTAAATATCTTTTAACTTATTCACCTAAAAATTTAATTTATTTAGGCGTAGCAGCGCACGCCGGGTATTAGCTAGTGGTTTCCATGAAACACAAAACACGTATAAAACAACTCTAACTGGACGCGCGGAGGTAAAAGGTAAGTCGTAATAAAAAAACCCATATCTATTTGAATTGCAATAAAACAGATTCACATCTTCCGAGCTAAGTTCCAGTTATGATGTAAACAAACCAGATGTATGACTGCATTTTCATTGGTTGAAATAACTGTTTTACCTTTAAGTGTGTAAGAAAATATAGTTCGTTCTCTAACACTTGAAATAAAGGAAATAAAAATATATATTATCTAGCACATGTCTATATAAGTTATGTGGGAGAATCTTAAAATATATAATTACAATTTTAATACATTAAATAAACAATGTTTTATTCTTACGCATGCTCAATGCAGGATACGTTGGGATTTCAATTGTTTCAAAATGACAACATTTCTCTACAATTTCTTAAACATAGGAAAGCAAATAATTTAAAAAGCGGAGAGAAATTATTTTGAAAGTTTTCAAACAGTTTAATGAAAAAATCCTACAGTAGCCACTCAAGATGTGGTGAAAATAACACAAGAATTTACAGGTGAGTCAGCATGGAGCATAAATTGTGCTTAAAATAAGATAATACCGGTAAATAAAGGATATCTAACGACATCATGGAAAAGGAGTAAACGTGTAATTAGGTAGGTCCATATATAAGTTTGTTGTCATAAATAAATAAGAAATGTAGGAAGTTGCTAATTATTGGTAGCATCTTACCTTGTATTCAGTCTTATTTCCTGTAAAATACGATGTTACCTAAGAACAATGTTTCTACCGAATACAATTCAGTCATATGGCGGGTAAAAGTAGCACCACGGTTCCACCAATAGACGGAGTAATACATTATGTAAGTTTGTTTACAGTACAACTGGTACTTAGCTCGGAATTTGGTATAGAATTAGAGATATAATATTTGTATTACGAGCTACTTTTCACCCCTGAACACAGCTGCAACCCCTTAAACATTAACATTGCTGATTGTGAAAATGTCACACGGCGAGTTTAAAATGAAACCTCGTGACAGGATATTGTATCCGGATATCAATAAAATGAATTTAAGGGGATATGGGGTAACATGAGGCGGGGGGAGAGATGTGTAAAGCTTACAATACAATGTTTTGCGTTTGGAAACTAATTCACCTGTAAACATCAGCCAATCACAATCAAAACTGGACACAAAATTAAACAAATTTCCTGGCTTCACAAGAGAATTACATCACAAACATTAGCTTCAGTACTCTCTTGTTTTTTTAAATTTAAATGACTAATTTTCGTAATTTCTGGACTTCTCATTAAAAAATCAATTTATTTGCTCAATCATTTGTAATTCCACATAAGTCCATTTATCACAGACACCACGGATTTACTGTTTTATCAGTGTACTAGCGGACCCGACAGACGTTGTCCTGCCCGAACGTTTAATTTTCGTGCTATGGCCAGACGATAAAAATATAAGTTAATTTTCTACGATAAAATTCACTAATTAAGAATAATTAGATATTATTAAATAAATTCGCAAGAAAACCCCTCACTGCCATCTTGTTGTCACATTCGTATCCGGAATATGTCGATAATGCAGATGACTACACATATGATATATAAATAAATTCCTATAACCCGATCGCAGCGTAACCTACCGGGTGCAACTGTGAATATAAACCATACAGAGAGAGCAACTCAAACGCAAACATTTAATCAAAATCGGTCCAGTCGTTCAGGCAGTTTTTAATTTCTGGTTTCAAGTAAACCTCCACTTCTAATTGTCGGATTTCGCTCATTTTTGGATAATATCTACTTTGGTTTATTTTAATACGATATACAGAGTTTCGTTGTGAAAACGTAGAAAAAATGTGACCGCTAGAGGGATTTTTAAATGTTCACTTCAGGTGAACTCTTACACCTAGTGGTTTTAGAGGGTTAATTTGCGAATCTAAACCATCGAGGGACCTAATCAGACACACACAAAACGTTTTATCAATATCGGTCCAGTCGTTTAGGAGGAGTTCAGTGAAAACACACGTACATGAAAAAAGAAACAGACTTCAAACATTAATTCCTTCTAAACTACATAAAATAGAAACAATTCTGACGTTCCTGGAAAGAGGATAGTTAAAATTTCACTATTTTATGCGTTCAATATGAGCACCACGTGTTCAAGAACAAATATCAAAACGGTGACTCATTTGTTGTCACACACGAATCAGCTGGTCTCTAGTTATCGAATTCACAATTGAAACAATTCGATGTCGCAGATTTTCAAGAGTGTCAGGCATAGCGGGGATAAAAACACGGTCTTTTATGTAACACCACAGATAAAAATCACACGCGGTTAGGTCTGGTGACCTGGGAGACCACCGGTAATGAAGTTGATCTTCTGCTCCTCCTCTTCCAATCTAACAGCGCCAATGCGACCATGATCGGAACTTCAAACTTTTCTCTTTCTAGGAACGTTGGAATTGTGTTTCTATATCTTGTAGTTTGGAAGAAATAAATGTTTGAAATCTGTTCCTTCTATGTGAATAGCCCTGTATATAAAGATAATCGTTGTAAAAAAATGTAAAAATCATTGTAAATGGTGGGAAATAATTTGAAAAATGAAACCCTAAGAGTAAAATTTGACAGGAGTTTTTTAAGGAATTAATAAAGTCGCGTCACAGATTGTAAAGTTCAGCCGAAACTTCGAAAGTCTGACTTTGCAGCATCGAGAGTGCATACATTTTTTTTTTTCAAAGACTGTACTTTGTATGTAACAAAAGATTGTCTTTGATTAAAAAACCAACGAGTTTCTCAGCGCAAACAAAAACATATCTGTGTAGATATTGGAGTGCGCCAGACTTTCTTTTCTTTTATCACCTGTTTCTTGCAGCTAAACACAACACTATTTGATACCACGTGCTTCATAAACAAAACTCCGTAACGCAGGGATTGCGTCAACTAATCGAATTCATCAGCAAATCTCTTTTATGGTCCGATTTTGCTGGTTTACAGAATATATGTTTATTTTGTTAGTTAAATTACATGTGCACAGTTATACAGGGTTTTTAAAATTCTTAGTTTCAGGTAAAACCCCCTTCTAAGTGTCATATTTCGCTGATTTTTTGAGAACACCTTCCTCATTGCATTTTAAAAGCACATACCGAGTTTCGTCGCGAAATTAAAAAATGTCGGCCACTAGAGCGATTTTTTAATTTATATTTACAGTTAAACTCCCTCTTCTAATTACAATATTTTGTTCATTTTTTGAGAGTACCTCCCTGTTTCGTATCAGTATCATATACGGAGTTTTATTGCCAAAAGTAAGAAATTGCGTCCGCTGGAGCGAATTTTTTTTAAATTTAGTGTTTTAGGTAAACCCCCACTTTTAATTGTCATATGTCGCTGATTTTACTATAATACGTTCCTTGTATCATTTCAATAGCATATACTGAGTTTCTGCGAGAAAGGTAAAAATTGCGGCCGCTAGAGCGATTTTTTAAATTTCAACTCTCAGATAAAACCCCAATTCTAATTGTCGGATTTCGGTGTTTTTTTAGAGAACCTTCCTCAATCCATTTCAATAGTGTATACTGAATTTTATTGCAAAAAGGAAAACATTACGGCCGCTAGAGTCTTTTTTAATTTTGAGTTTCAGGTAAACTCACAGTTCTGATAATCGGAATACTCTGATTTTTTTTGAAAGTGCCTTCCTCGTTTCATTTCAAAAGAATATGCTGAGTTTTATTGCGAAAAGTAGAACATTGCGGCCGCTAGAGCGATTTTTTAAACTTCGAATGACGTGTAAATTCCCCAATTCTAATTATATTATTTCGCTGAATTTTCAGAGTATCTTTCACAGTGTTTCAATAATATTTAGATTTATTTATTTAGATTTATTTATTTAGCCTGGTGGAGTTAAGGCCATGTGGCCTTCTCTTCAACTCACCAGAACAAGCATATGTTACATATGAATACAAAAAAAAATACAATAATAGTCATATAAAACAGGACAAACATATGTTACACATGAATACAAAAAAATTACAATAATAGTCATATTAGACAGGACAAACATGTTACATATGAATACAAAAAAAAAGTTACAATAATAGTTATTGAACAATTCATTATCTGTCATATTGAATAATAATGAAATTAATGTCTAATAATAGAATGAAACTAAATACAATTAAAATTAAATTAATGATACAATGAATAAAAAAGGAATAACAGCTCGAATCTACTATGCATAAAAAGAAGAGAAAAAAAAACACTACAATGAATTAATCTACGCTTTTTATACAAGGCATTAGGTAAATATATTAACAAATCCTAAGTCTATTTTTATTAAATAATGCAAAAACGCATTATTAATTCTTAAAAAGTAGTATTAGTGAGTTGTTTCTGTTAGTGATTTTATTTTCAATTTATTTCTTAAAGATACTGAGTTTCGTCGAGAAAAGTAAAACATTGCGGCCTCCAGCGCTGTTTTTTAAATTTAGAATTTCAGGTAAATCCCCAATTCTAATGATTGGATTTCGATTTTTCTTTGAGGATGGATACCTTCTTTATGTTATTCCAGTAGTATATACTGAGTTTAACGTTTTTTTAGAGACGTTGGGACGACAAGAGTCCCTGTAATACATAATAACACGCATTTCCAGAATTGAGCCTATGTACAATTTCCTTGTGCATTTCATTCCTGTTTGTGATTATTGTTCCTAGGTATTTGAATTCAGCCACTTCTTCAAAATTTCCTTCATTTGTCATTAACTGTCCATTTGCATTGTATAATGTATTTCTATGTGTGAACATATATTTAATGTATCTGGAAACCCTGATAAGAAAGAAAATCATTGAAGAAACATTTTATGACCGGTTTCCCTTTCCTAGAAGTTGGTTTGTTATTTTCTTGAGTGAATTTACGACGCCATGGCTTCCTGATTCATCTTTATTGCCTTCCCTTAGCCCCAGCTTGTTTTCTCCTGAAATTGACGGTTACATCAAAGTTACTTTAAATAAAGTATGAACATTAGAAGGATAATGGTTAGACACTCGCCATGGACCTCTGGGTCCGTAGTTCACGTCTCGGTAACTCCTTTTGGGGTCGTTAGTGATAGAATCAGAGTCAGGGCATGTTTTTTTGTGGAAGTTTTTCGCTTTTCCTCTGCAAAAAACTTAATTTCACCACTTTCCCATATACACCTCATCCATTTCGATCCATTTAATTTCATCCGCCCCTGTGTTTATGAAGGAGACCTGATCACCATCTTATTCATTGCGTTTACTTACAAAGAAACAGTCAATAATTACATGCGTTGTGATGTACCAAGGTCATGTCCAGAACTCCGTTTTTAACTGCAAGTCAGTGAAATTCAGTGTCAAATATCTCATTTGAATTACAGATTGGATAACCCTCACTATCTGCCGTCCCCGCCTCACTCCACTCCACTCTTCTCTTACTCAAACAGGGAATCAATCTGCTTCGTACATTGTGTTGACATTGTTGTATTGTCGCTTCGATTTCTATGCCTTGCAGTTAAAAACAGCACGATTTTTTTAACACGGCCTTGGTAATTACAACGTTTCTCTAGAAGAAATGTCAAGGTCGGTTTGTGTTTGCATTGGTTGACAGGTGTCATCAAATACAATCCATGGTCCAAATTTGTTTATTTACTGAATGTATTTTTTTGGTAATAACATTAAATAATCTTGTACACCAAGTTTGTTATGTGGAAACTATTGTTTCCAGAAAATCCGTCTGTAGACAATCGTTATACTAACTAACTCAATGGCACTATCGAACCTGCAGGTTCATGGCTGCTGCGTGGACATAAGCTCTCCATACATCCCTCTCCTGAGCTAATGTTATCCTGTATAATTTATCTTCTTCAAATCATTCATAATGCTATTCTCCCACCTCATTTTTGGCCAAGCGACTGAGGTCTTTCCCTTTGATTTTCCTCAAAAATCTTCCATGCCCTCTTTCCTTCCTCGTTCTCCTGTATGATTTACCTTCCTCAAATCATGTTAATGTTATTTTCTCAGCTCGTTCTCGGCCTTCCTACCGTCCAGTCATTAAATGAGTTATTGTGCATTTTTTTAAAATGTTGCCTAGAATAAATAATGCAATTTTCCTTGTAATTTATAACGTTCTCTAGGTCTGCCTCTTCTACTTATTCCATTAGCTTTCCAATCAAGGATCTACTTTGGTATTCTATCTTCTTCCATTCTTATGAGGTGTCCATACCATTTCAAACGTTTTTGTTTTATTTTTTCTAATTTTTTTTTTCAAACGTGCATAATTTCCCTTATTGTGCTGTTTCTCACTTATCCCTTCTTGAAATTCTTGTCGATCGCCTCCCAAAAGTATTTCTATTGTTGCATAAACTAACTGAACAAGAACGAATCGCAAAACAAATAAAGAAAAGAAAATGGCGTTGAATTGGACATACTCTGCGTAAACCTCAAACTGCAATAGAAAGATGTCCACTGGACTGGTATCCTCAGGGTTCAAGGAGGAGAGGAAGACCAAACATGACGTGAAAGAGGACTGTTGAAGGAGATGTACTTGAAATAGGGAAAACTTGGTTGCAGGTGAAGAGGTTATAATAATAGAACTATCTATCTATCTTCGGGTTTTTACAGCTGCTGCCGTCTTCCCGTGCCAAACCTCCAAAGCCTACGATCTTGGGCATCTTCAATGCTTAGCCCTCTAGCTTGCATTAATGTCTTCATGTTTTCCTTCCATGTTAACTTCGGTCTCCCTCTCTTCCTCCTTCTGGTCGGATGCCATTGATATATTTGCTTTGGCCATCGCTCATCTTCCATTCTTAAAACATGTCCTAACCACTTTAATTCCTTTTCCTCAATTCTTTCAATTATGCTTTCTTCTGCTTCCATTATGTTTCTAATTTCCTTATTTGTGACATGTTCTAATTTTGACTTTCTGGCACTTCTGTGTAAATAATCCATAATAATAGAACTAAAGATATACATTTCATTAAGTCCCTATGCTTCAGCTTGGAGCAAAAGGAAATGATGATGATGATTAATTTATAATGCGAGGATTAACGCATGCACCTGCGTTGTTATAATTAAATATTTAACACAGTTGCATTTAATTTTTGTGCAAATATAATGGGCTGCAGCACACCAGCAATTAGCAGCGGGCGTTTGTACAGAATTACTGGACGTTACATCTGTAATGACGGCCTCATGTATTTCATATAAACCTTCTTCTTTTAACTGGCGAGATTCCAAAAACCTCCCTTAACACATTTTTCCATGTCAATTTACCACAACAACACAACTAACTAACTAACTCACTGACACTATGGAACGCGCAGGTTCATGACAGCACGGACATAAGCTCTTCATACATCCCTATACTGAGCTAATGTTTACCAAACATCCCTGATGAACTCATGATTAAAGTTATTTTCCCAGCTTATTCTTGGTCTACCAACTGGACGTTTTCCCTCTGGTTTTCCTAGAAGAAGCTTGCAAGCATCTCTTTCATTCGTGCACATGTCCTGTCCATCGCAGTCTATACCCTGTCCGCCCTTAAATGATCGTCGTCTAAACAAAACCACGTGACCTGCTCGCTTTTCATTGGTTATGGACACTGACGTACGATGTAGAAGCAGTACATTCCGCTATTCGCGCCACAATTGCGGTCACTTTAAACAGGGAGATGACGACACAGCAACAGAAGACTCGACACCTTCAGCCATTTTGTTTCATGAGAATCGACTGAAGCATGACTTAAATGCATCATCCATATGTAATAAACTGTGGATTAGATATATTTTAGAATATTTTATATGTTTTGAATATTATTATTTTCATTCACGAAGAATAACAAGTATATTCAGAGGACATATTTTTAATTTAATGAAGGGAACTACTTATTGCTTGTACATCGTTCGGTGACCGTAACCAATGAAAAGCCAGCAGGTCACATTTTTTTGTTTTCAAGAGAATTACTTTAAGAGCGAACGGTGTATATCTAACTAACTCACTGGCACTATCGAACCTCTAGGTTCATAGCCGCGCGGACATAAGCTCTCCATACACCCCTATCCTGAACTAATGTTTTCCAATCATGCCTTGTATAATCCATTTCCCTCAAATCATAGTTAATGTTATTCTGCCACCTCATTCTTGGTCTACCAACTGGGCGTTTTCCCTCTGGTTTTCCTACAAGAAGCTTCCATGCACGTCTTTCGTTCCCCATTCGTGCCACATGTCCTGCCCATCCCAGTCTACGAGACTTAACTGTTCTTATTATATCTGGTTTCCTATAAAGATCATGTATTTCACTGTTATGCAGTCTTCTCCATTCGTCTGTTCATCTTTCTTTGGTACAAAAATTTTCCTAAGAACTTTATTCTCAAATACTCGTAATCTTTTCTTCTCCCTTAAAGTAACTGTGCATGTACCATATGTAGGGAAATAAACGTAATAAAGTTAGATTGGTCAACCTCTGTGGTCTCGAGACAGCGTATTGCCTTGTCGCGCAGCGGGTCCGGTCGGGACAGGCTCCTGGGTGAGGTTTTCGAGGTTTTTCCTCACCTGTAAGACAAATGTCAGGAAGCTTTGGGCCCAACGGTCCCCGAAAATCATCCGGCCATTATCCTTATCATCATCATCATCCTTCACCAGTGTGGAAAGCAACAGGTAGCTACCACACCAGTAATTCCCTAGTAAAGCTGGAAAGCATAGCATGAAAATGCTATGATTGCAGTGAAAGACCTGTCCTCGAGCAGAATTACTAAGGATGGATAGAAGTTAAATTGATTAAAAAAACTTCTGGAAAGGGGCAGCCTTCCCCATCGTGAGTTTTTTTATGAGTTAGAGATTGTAAATATGCTTGCAAATAGTTTTTGACGTTCGAGTTGGGGTAGTTCCCTTGTAAGCAGCGCTGAGAGCTGGTATTGAATTTCAAAGACAAATTGCAGGTAAAGTTGGTAACGTGAGGTAATTTGACCGGAGGTTGACAAGTGGCTCAGCTAAACACTCCAATATTCTACAGAACAATGTCCTAACAAGTTCTCCCATTAAGGGGAGTCCAGAGTCGATTCTGCTTCTTCTTTGTAACGCAGGTCAGGGGATACAATACAATTGGTTGAATCCATACGATGCGAGGTTGCGAAGTGGTTTTTACAGAAGCGAGGATACGATTAAAAACCTCGCTATCGTTCGGTTTTTAATTTCCGAGATTCTGTAAAACACTTCATAAACGTGTGTTGTACATTATTTTTTTTACGCGATGGTGTTTTCAAAATAATAAATGATAGTAAAATAATAACATCTTTGTTGTAAATATTTGCGTTCATTATAAACAACTGACTAACGTTAACAGTGTGGGCAATGTTTATTAGTTGAGACTACAGGAGGCTGTGACATCAATCAGTCGTAACATGGCGGCAAGTACGTATTTATTGTTTTATATTGTTTCAAATAAAGTTCGGTTCATTTAAAATGCAGTGATTTGTTTCGTATAATGTATATTAACACTACCTTTTGCATATATTTTTGTATGTACATTGTACGTAGTATACATAGAGGGCAGTGGTTTTACGTCCCGCACGAGGTTTCTAATATGCAATATTACAGTATAGTTATTTAGCTTGGCAGCCCTGAAATGTCGGAAGTTGAACTTTGTCATGGTCGCCATTGCTATTAGCACTATCGCGCAAAAAGTATATTTTGAAATATTCTTCTTCTTCTTCCTTCCAAAGTATTAGGCCAAGGCCTGTTAAATTTTCCCTCCAGCGTTTCATAGGACGGCCCAGAGATCTTCGTCCTCTTGGTATATAATTATAAACAGCTTTGGGGATCCGATTTGAACTCATTCTTTCAAGATGGTGTTTCCAATTTAAATATTTAATATATCATATTGCTCAATGCAGGCTTCCACGGCCGGAAATCCGATATTATAAAATTTCGGGTTATAATGGCGTGTTGTATAACTGGTGTTTTTTCAGACGTTTCTGCCTCGGATACAGAGGACATCTTGAGTGATGAGTTATTCTAGGTGTTCGGAAGTTCGGCTGTGAACTTGCCACTGAAGATGGCCTCCATAGCCGAGGGAGAAACACGGGCACGAACTTATACCCCGAAATCTTCTAATACTTTAATTGGTTATAGTTCATAATTCATAGTTCATAAAACATAGTTCATAGTTCATAGGTCATACTTCATAAATGATATTTCACTTAGATACAACAGCTCGCTGAGTTCCCCAAAGAGATTCATTAACTGAACGTTATAACACAATTAGGAATGTAAACAGATCCTTTAGCCTGGAGACAAGTGCTGTCATCTGTACACAACATCCCTAGGGACGTCTCGACTGGAACTGTCCAACATTTATATAATTCATGACCCCTGAATACATGAATCAATTAACTCTCTTGGGATCCCAAAGAAAACGTTAATTCAATTGTGAACTAGTAGAGTGTCAAGGAGCTCAAAATAAATTACTGTGATATTTAACTCGTGCCCCAAATGGTAGTCAATGACCAATCACGTTTCAATGAATTTTGTTTTATAACCAATGATAAAACAGTAATCAAAGTAAATGAACAACAAACAGAAGAAATAACCCTAACACAGGGCATCAGGCAAGGTGACTCTTAAGTCCATTCATATTTAATATTATAATGGATAAAATTACTGAAAACATACCACCACGTGTGGATTATAAAATGGGAAACACTAGATTTCACTTAATATGTTACGCAGATGATGTCGTTCCCCTTTCAGAATCTGAAGGTAATTTACAAAGATCTTTACATCAATTTAATATAAATGCCAGAAAATACAATGTGGAAATTAACACGAATAAGACAAAATGCTTAACAATATCAAAAGAACCAGTAAGATGCAAATTAGAAGTGGAAAGAAAAATTATAGAACATGTGTCAGAATTTAATTATTTAGGTGTATTAATAACAAACACTAAACATTTAATAAAAGAAGTAAAGAAACAAGCTGATAAAGCAGCACAAAATATCAGGATCTATGAAAGATTTAATTTGGCGTAACAAACATATCTCAATAGAAAGCAAAACCCACATATACAAAACGATAGTTCGACCAGTTATCGTATATGGAGCAGAAACTAGGGCTGATACAACAAAAGTTAAACAAATAATAAGCACATGTGAAATGAAAATCTTAAGAACTATTCAGGGGAAAACATTATTTGATGAAATACACAACACAGAAATTAGGGACAAATGCCATATTCAAGACATAACCAAATTTATTACAGATAGACGAAAATATTGGAAGGTCATATAGAAAGAATGGAAGAAAACCGGCTTGCAAAAAGAGCTAAAGAAGATAGACCAATGGACGGGAGAAGAACAAGAGGAAGACCAGCCAAGAGATGGATAGACAGTGAATGCACCATCCAATACGTCTTCCTCCGAGGAGTGATTTTGGAAATAAACAGGATGAAAATCCTACAAATTAAGTTTAAGAAGAAGAAGAAGAAGAACCAATGATAGTCGTTTTCACTATTCTTTATCGAATTCTCTTTACTACCTCCTGCTTTTGTGATAAAGAAATCTCCTCCTTTTTAATATTCCCAATAGGTCAGAGCATTATTTTGCAGTGACTGTCTCTCCAACAAATACATTGAATACACTAAATAATGGACCGATTTCTTCGAACTAGGATTTGATAATTGTGTGTTCTATAATTGTGTTTTTAAATAATGATTTTACTGAGTTGTTTACTAAAAAATAATTAATAACCTATAATGTTGGTTATAAAATACACAATTTGATGTGTTTCATTTTTTCTCCACTAGGGTGCATTCTTACAATATTGTGATCCTATTTGACAAAAAAATATGATCAAGTTGCAGTGAATAAACAAATCAAACAAACCGTATATTTCTGATTTGTTTACAAACATCACCGTTTACATTAAATATATACATACTTTAAAATAATTATATATAAATAATGATTTTTGTCTAAATAGCTTAATTTTATTCGTTAAATGGACTAAAACAAAAACCACTCTTGATTTCCAAATCCTCTTAAATTCACTCGTTACTTCATCAATGATTTGGAAATCACTCGTGTCGTTACTTATGAAAAGTATAAGTTAATAATAAGTCGCATTCGTGCCACATGTCCTGCCCACTGTTCTTATCTGGTTTCCTATAAAGATGATGTAGTTGACAGTTTGTAGCCATGTGATGTAATGAATGACTTGTTGTGCAGTTGGTGGTTCCCCGGCACCACAAGGCCAACATGGACAGCCCCAGGCTGGTTCTCCCAGCACCCCAGGACCAGGGGGAGGTTACATCAGGAGAGGGCGAGGCTGGAGAGAGTGGCGGAGAGGAGACCCTACTCTCATCAACAGTCTGTGGAAGAGCAGAACTCCACTCGGTGAGACGTCTTCACTCTGCTTTATAAATGCACCGTTATTTTATTATTATTATTATTATATTCATTATTATTATTATTATTATTATTGTTATTATTATCATTAGTGTCCACCGCTGTGGTATCGTGCTGCCTTGTAACGCAGCGGGCCCGGGTTCGATCGCCGGTCGGGGCAGTTTTTCTGGGTGAGGTATTTATTGGAGTTTTTCCTCACCTGTAAGACAAATGTCAGGAAAACTTTAGGGCCCAAACGGTCCCCGAAATCATATAGCCATCATCATCATCATCATTATCCTTCACCGGTGTGGAAGTAACGGGAAGCTACCACACCTAAAATTCCCTAGTAAAGCTGCAAGCATAGCATGAAAATGCTATGATTGCAGTGAAAGAGCTGATTTCGGGCAGAATTACTATGGATGGATTATCATTATTGCTATTATTATTATTATTATTATTATTATTATTATGATTATTATTATTAATCCAACTGTTACGATTGTTGAGGACTGAAGGACATGAAGTGGATGGATAGAGACGAGTGGAGAAGGAAAATAAAACTTTAGGCGCACAGAAAGATGTGTAAACATTGAAAATCTGTAGATAAGTAAATAAATCAATACATAAAATTACTTTGATTAAAAGAACTCACTAAGATTGGTTGAAAAAAGCCTCAGTGATGAGGAAAATTCTCAAAAGAATGAAAAATGCTTTGATTGTTATCAGATAGATCATCGGTTGATTAATGTCTTTGACATCGTCTGATTCCTAATAGCTAATTTTGTCGGTCCATCCAATCTCCTGGTTGTAGATGTTTCTCCTTCATGTATAAACATATTCCCTGACTCCAGGAGGTTTTAGGTCTTCCTCTGCCTCGTCTTCCCTCTGGTTTCCATTCCAAAACAGATTTTGGTAGCCGATCCTCTTCCATTCGCTGGACATGTCCGTACCATCTTAATTGCTGAGTTTTAATATAATCTAAAATAGTGTCTTCAATCTTCATTTTCTCCCTTATAACTGAGTTCTTAATTTTTTTCTCTTCTTGAAATTCCTGCTGAAATTCTTTATTATTATTATTATTATTATTATTATTATTATTATTATTATTATTATTATTATTATTATTATTATTATTATTATTATTATTATTATTATCATTATTATTATTATTATTAATATTAATGTATTTGAATGTAAAGGATAAAGTAATGAAAATATTTTAATATTAATATTAAGGCAAGGTTTGTGCTGTTTTTCACCAAAAAACTTAGTCCCATGCACATGTATTTTCTTGGTGCGACAAGTGTAACCTTTGCTTATCGCTGTCGTTCAATATGGGCGCGCAGGATTACTTGATGCCACAAAGTGAGTAAACAGATAAAGACGTTGTTAAGATGTGAGAAATAGGTTCACATCTGACGCGACTCGTTATAAGACGCGACCACGTGCTGACGGTGAGTGATGGTCACGTGTTTCTGAAGGATGTTATTTTACAGCTCAGATACGTCATCCTCATGTGTTAATAACAGACAATGTGGCTCTTCATACAGCAGAGGTCCCCATTTGTTAAACTGTATGTACAGGATGTCCACAAAGTGCTGCTACCAAAACAATGTAACGTAGCTGGTAAACTGTTTGAGGTAGAGACATGCGGTTTTTTGCAACGTGTTCTACATCTCTCAAAGTTTTGTTTACATTTGTTGCAGATTGTGATTTAAACGTCACGTCAGGAAAGGGCGCAATGTGTCTGGTCGTGTGTTGAGTCTGGCAAATCACCAGTAACAGTTCAGCTAAATTTCCGCCGGCAATATGGAAGAGATCCTCTATAAAATAAATAAGATCCGTCGTCCTCAACTTATAAAATATGTATTCTTTATGCCTGCAGGCCGTTCCATCTTCAGCAGGTCCTTCTTCGCTACAATATCTAGTATGATGATTGATGCTCATGTGGTGTTGTCGTGACTAAAGCTTCTTACATGTTATAAGTTTAGGGCGACGGATGTTACCTAAGAAGGTATATTTTAAAGTAAAGTGATCCCACAACAGGCCTCAGGAGGCCCTTGGGGTAGCAGGAGGTTAAGGCTCCCACTTTTTCTAGACAATCGGCACTTTATGTCAGCCGGGTTGTCAGCCCTGCGTGACGGCCGCCTTTACCCCCAGAACAAGCGTCTGGTACTCATTTCCGTTAGAGGCTGAGTCGACTCCAGGGCCATAGTGCCGCCAGAGGGTTTGGGTCAGTTTAAAAACCCTGACGCCAACGGGACTTGAACCTTCGACCCTTCGGCTTGTAGCTCAGTGCCTTAACCACTACGCTACGGCGTGCCCCAGGTATATTTTAACTTATTTTATTTTATGACTCTCCACCTCAACGGTTTCATCAATGCATTTTATTAGTATTGGAGATCCTGCATCCAAATCATCCATAATTAGATGGGCCGAGCGACAGCCTGTGTAATGGAGCGGACGACCAGGTGTCAGCCAGGAAACTATGGACAATGTGCAACTTGCATTTCAACTCAGACCTCAGAAATCGGTTCATCGTGCGTCACGGGAACTGGACGTACCAAAATCAACCGTTCATAAAGTCATCCATAAGCGGCTACATCGTCAGGCCTATAAAGTGCAAATTACGCAAGCGTCGCTGCCAAATGACTTCCCTCGGCCGCGCTGAATTTTCTGATTCCACGCTGAACGCAATTGGCGAAGACAATGAGCACATGCAGAGGGTGATTTTCTCTGATGAAGCTACTCTCTTTGTGTCTGGACATGTTAACCGCCATAACGTTTGGATGAGGGCGTACTGTAATCTACCAGACTCACCATATCACCAGACACATTGGGGATTTTCCTGTGGTGACGTCATTGTCTTTTAAATCACAATCTCAAACAAATGTAAAAACTTAGAGACAAGTAGAAGATGTTGCAAAAAACCGCATGTCTCTTTCTCAAATAGTTTACGAGCTAAGTTACATTGTTTTGGTAGCACGACTTTGTGGACACCCTGTATCTCATCATCATCATCATCCATGTAAGTATTAGGCCGTGTTGCCTGTTACGGTCTGAAAGAGGAATTTTCCATCCAGCGCTTTTTTTGAACGTCCCAGCGATCTTTTACCTGGGGTCAGCAGCGAAGTATGGCTTTTGGAATTCTATGAGAGGCATTCGTTGAAGATGGGCTTTCCAGTTGTTCTGGTTGTTTTGTATATGGTGAAGAATGGGTTCTACATCCAACTCTTCCATAATTTCCTCATTTCTTTTATGGTCCCACTTTGTGTAGCCTGCTGTACGGCGCATAAATCGCATCTCATTTGCTGTTATTCGGCTTTCATCTCTTCTTCGTATTGTCCATGCTTCACTACCATATCTTAATACTGGTCTTGCGAGAACCTTATAAAGCCGTAATCTTGTGTTCTTCTGCACTAAAGATGGTTTCATTATACTGTTAATTATCCCCGTTGTTTTTGTAAAATTTGTGATTTCCTTTGATATATCAGCTTCATCTTGAAATGTTAAATTATAACCCAAATAATTAAATTTGTTTACTCGTTCTAGAATTTCATCATCCAAAACAATTTTGCTAGGTACAGGGTATTTCCCACAAAAGGCCATCACTTTAGTTTTCTTTGTATTGATTTCCATATTGTCCCTTTTTTGCAATCTCATTAAAATTGTGTATAGAATACTGTAAATCTGTTTCTGTTGGATCTATTAATACCAAATCATCTGCAAAAAGCAAGTCTCAAACCCTGTACATGTTGCATTTTAATTTGTTTGAAACTCGTTCCAACAACTTTTGTAATAATATTAATGATACATATATATATATATATATATATTATATATATGTAGTAATACTGATGATGATAATGAAAATAATAATAATAACAATAAGTATCCACATTTCTTGTTATTTTCCTCAAAACTTCAATATTGTTAATAAGAATGAACGATGAAATCAAAATGTGAAATGAGTTGATGCGAAAATCCGCCACTGGTGTGAGCATGTTGCAGCGCTGCAGGAGGATGAGTTTCATAAAATATGTAGGTGTAATTTAACTTTTTCTGTCGGCTCAGAGTTGAAAACGTAGCAAATAATGAAAATGAATTTGAGATAAACATTAGGTTAAAACTGGTGTCTCATTTCGTGGCCAACCGCAGGTTGTTACAAGCAACACACAAAACGTTAGTAACTAAACTTGATCAGTCTATCGGAGTCGATTGTAAAGAGAGGTAAAAAGTAACTCGTAATAAAAAAGTTGTATCTGTGATTCTAATTACCTCACATTGTTACAATTTGTTGTGTTCATTAAGTGTACATTTACCTGTATATATATATATATATATATATCCATAGTAATTCTGCCCGAAGGCAGGCCCTTCACTGCAATCATAGCATTTTCATGCTATGCTTGCAGCTTTACTAGGGAATTGAAGGTGTGGTAGCTTCCCCTTGCTTTCCACATCGGTGAAGGATGATAATGATGATAATGATAAGGATGATGATGATAATCATAAGGATGAGGATGATGATGATGGCCATATGATTTCGGGGACCGTTTGGGCCTTAAAGTTTTCCTGACATTTGTCTTACAGGTAAGGAAAAACCCCTATAAAAACCACACCCAGAAAAACTGCCCCGACCGGGGATCGAACCCGGGCCTGCTGCGTGACAAGGCAGCACGCTACCTCGAGACCACAGCGGTGGAATATATATATATATATATAATTCCATGATTACAGTAAAAGGCCTGCCCACGGGCAGAATTACTATAGATGGATATATATAATATATATATATATATATATATATATATATATATATATATATATTGTATTGAACAGATAGGTTCATGGCTGCGCGAACAAAAAGGTCTGTGTAGATAATGTTTTCCAATCATTCCTTGTATTATCTACTTTTCTTAAATCACGGTTAATGTAATTCTCCCACCTCATTCTTGTCCTGCCTACTGAACGTGTACTCTCTGGTTTTCCTACAAGAAGTTTCAATGTACGTCTTTCATTCCCCATTCCTGCCACATGTCCTGCCCATCGGAGTCTACAAGGCTTAACTGTTCTGATTATGTATGTTTTCCCGATAAACATCACGTAGCTCATTGTTATGTAGTCTTCTCCATTCACCTGTCTGTTCATTTCTCTTCGGTCCAAAAACATTTCCTAATAACTTTATTCTCAAATACTTGTAATATTTTCTCCTCCCTTAAAGTAAGAGTCCATGTTTCACATCCATATAATATAACTGGTAGAATAACAGTTTTATATATTTTCAGTTTAATGTTTTTTTTTTAGAGAAGTTGGGACGACAAGAGTCTCTGTAATACATAATAACACGCATTTCCAGAATTGAACCTATGTTTAATTTCTTTGTGCATCTCATTCCTTTTTGTAATTATTGTTCCTAGGTATTTGAATTCAGCCACTTCTTCAAAATTTCCCTCATTTGTCATTAGCTGTCTATTTCCATTATATAATGTATTTCTATGTGTGACCATATATTTAGTTTTATTGATGTTTACTTCCAGTCCCAATTTATTAATTATATATATATATATATATATATATATATATATATATATGGTTTAGTGTATAATTAACTATATGGTTTAGTGTATATTTATAACTATATATATATATATAAAACACATCCATAATAATTCTGACCGAGGGTAGGTCTTTCACTGCAATCATTGCACTTTCATGCTATGATTTGCTCCGTTACTAGGGAATTGAAGGTGTGGTAGCTTCCTGTTGCTTTTCACACCGATGAAGGATGATGATGATGATGATAATGATGAGGATGGTAATGATGGTCATATGATTTCGGAGACCGTTCGGGCCTTAAAGATTTCCTGGCATTTGTCTTACAGGTGAGGAAAAACCCCGATAAAAACCTCACCCAGAAAAACTGCCCCGACCGGGGATCGAACCCGGACCGGCTGCGTAACATATATATGCAGGTAAATGTACACTTAATGAACACAACAAATTGTAATAAAATGACGTAATTAGAATCACAGATATAACTTTTTTATTACGAGTTACTTTTTGCTTCTCTTTACAACCGACTGCCCCTTAATTGACAGTGAATAACCATCTGCACTAGAATCCACGGATCTGTTTATTTTTGCGCGCGCAGACAGCTGTGATTCATGACGCTGTGTTGTGACGTGTGATTACGTAGCTGTGTGAGGTAATGCAGGCAGCCCGCATTACACAGGCACCCAGGCGTGAACACCTGCAGGTTCAAATGATGAATATCCCGCACTCCGCTGCTATGCTGTTTTCTTTAAAACAAAACCACTTTGATGTATAGTGTTGTCTGCCTGTTCAGGACTGGATGGAAATGCAATCAATACTAGGACACATATGTTTATTAATGATACAGACATTGTCTTGCCCGTGCGTTCAATTCTCGGACGATAAAAATATAACTTTTTTACCATAAAATGACACTAATTAAGACGTAATTAAATATTATTAAATAATGTATTGACTTAGGCTTTCACGGCCGGGGTTGTTAACATGATCTTGAAGAAAGTTTCCTGGTTGTTGGTCGAGATCTTGAGGCCTGGAGTTCCCCGACGTATCGCCAGAGACTGCGTCCGGCATCCACAAGGGTTGTGTTCCAACTTTTGAACGCAGTCTCTTGGCGAAACGTCGGGGGAACTTCAAGCCTCAAGACCAGGACCTACAGCCCGGAAAATCTTTTTCAAGAACATCATAATTATTAAATAAGTTCACAAGAAAATTCCTCACTGCCATCTGTTGTGGCTCAAGAAGAGTGCATAATGACGTTACATTGTATTTGCACGGAATATGTCAATAATACAGATTAATATATAAAACAATCTTATAACCTGATAGCAGCGCTACCTACCGAGTCCAATTCTGAATCTAAACCATCCAGGGACGCACTAAAAAAAAGCGTCAAAATCGGTCCAGTCATTTAGGCAGTTTTTAATTTTCGTTTCTAGTAAACCTCCACTTCTAATTGACGGATTTCGCTCATTTTTGTATAATACCTACCTCGATTTATTTTAATGCGATATACTGAGTTTCGTTGTAAAACATCGAAAATTGTGACCGCTTGAGCGATTTTCAAATTTTCACTTCAGGTGAACTATTACATCTAATGGTGTTAGAGGCTCCAATTGTGAATCTAAACCATCGAGGCATCTAATGAGACACACACAAAAAATTAATCAAAATCGATCCAGTCGTTTAGGAGGAGTTCAGTGACAAACACACGTACATGAGAATTATATAATACATGAGTCTTACGTAATAATGTTTATAAAAATTAAAATTAAAAATTAATCAAATTGAAAGAAAGGCTGGTATAATAAAATTAATAGAAAAACCAAAAACTCTCACAGTTTGGGAAAAGAATCCACATTCAAAAAACAAGAAAAAAAATAATAACTTTTGAAATTCCCGGGGAAGTTGATTTGATTTGGAGGTTCATCAGACCACCAACAGATGTAGCAAGAAGCAGTGCTCCTGGACAACAGAACATCAGTCATTTAACTACTGAAGATGTAACCACTAAGGTTATGAAACCGGTCTGTTTACAACACAGGATATGAAGTGAGGTGTAAATAATTTAATTTTTAATTTTTAATTAAATCTCATAGTAATATTTTCTATACTCGTTCAATTAAAAATGAAATTAATAATAAAATATGCACAAGCAACACCAGTTCAATTGTTTATCTGTGATTATAACAATCAGTGACATAGTTGCTAACGCAACAAAACTTATACATTGTATTTTAACAAAACATAAAACACAGGTTCAACAAAACGTGATGATTTTGTGTAACTACATAAATAAACTCTGCTTGACTTTCTGGAAGTATGTTGAGTGATTCCGGGTTATGTGGCCGTGGTCCATAGTTGGTGTTGATACCAGACGTTTCGCCCTCAACTGCGGAGGGCATCTTCAGTGGCGAGTGCTTCTAGGCGTGTTTCCTGGTCGGAAGATCTACTTAGAATGAGCGCTGTGGACGTAGAGCACGTTGTATTAGTGGGGGGTGCCCTCTACGTCCACAGCGCTCATTCTAAGTAGATCTTCCGACCAGGAAACACGCCTAGAAGCACTCGCCACTGAAGATGCCCTCCGCAGTTGAGGGCGAAACGTCTGGTATCAACACCAACTATGGACCACGGCCACATAACCCGGAATCACTCAACATTACGATTACCGGCCGTGAAAGCCTGCATTCAACTATTTCTGGAAGTATGTTAACAATTGCATCTTGGACTGCTTTTAAAATGTCTCCTGATGAACCGTGAAAATCACCTTCTTCACTCATTTTTACTTTAAATCCACACATGAAACCAGCACCCAAATTGCAGAATATAACAAAAATGTTTGTTGATTTATCGCGTTTTTTTTTTCGTCCAAAGCCCACATTACTCTTTCTCTAAACATATTGTTTCCGCAACAGATAGATAGATCATTGATTGATTAATGTCGTTGACATCGTCCGATTCCTAATAGCCAGTTTTGTCGGTCCATCCAATCTCCTGGTTGTAGATGTTTCTCCTTCATGTGTAAACATATCCCCTGACTCCAGGTGGTTTTAGGTCTTCCTCTGCCTCGTCTTCCCCCAGGTTTCCATTTCAAAATAGATTTTGGTATTCGATCCTCTTCCATTCGCTGGACATGTCCGTACCATCTTAATTGCTGAGTTTTAATATAATCTAAAATAGTGTCTTCAATCTTCATTTTCTCCCTTATAACTGAGTTCCTAATTTTTTCTCTTCTTAAAATTCTTGCTGCCCTTCGTATAAAATCCATTTCCGTTGCCAAAAGATACTTATTTGTTTTTGTTGTTAATGGCCAAAGTTCTGCTCCATAAGTAATGATGCTTTTAACAATTGTATGATATATATTCATTTTATTTATATTACTTATATTTTTACCCCACAATATTCCGTTGAGGCAAGCAATTGCAAATTTCTTTTATTATTTCTATTTCTAATTTCCTCTCCATAACTCCCATTTTTATTTATTTTAATTCCTTAATATGTGATCTCACTACAAGATTTTATTGTTTCTCCAAAATTAAATTTTGTTCTGGTTCACCAATTGATAAATATTTGTGTTTTTCATGTTAAAAATTAATCCCCATTTATCATATGCTTCTATTAATTTTCTGGTCATGTATTCTAAATCTTCATAATCTTGTGCAATTAACAATTTAATTAAGTATACTAAATATACAAGATATACTAAAATACTGTTAACGTAGATAAAATATTGTACACAACACGTTAAAGTAACTCGCTGCACTTCCTTCGGTCGTGTTCTTACTTGGCATCTCGATACTAAACCTCTGCTTTTGTAATAGTTTGTCTGAATAATTATTGGTAGACAGTCCCTATCTAATGTAAATGAAGAAAATATATAATGGTGTTCTGCCCAATAGCAGGTATTTCACTGCAAACTCAGCATTCTCCACTCTTTCCTTAACTCAACTTTCTTCTTGTATCTGCATACAAAGTATTTATTTTAATATTATCCATCAACTGATACCTTTTTCTGCCTCTAACCTTCTTCCCGTTGACCATTCCTTCTAGGGCATCCGTCAGCAGGCAGTTTCTTCTTAGCCAGTGGCCAATCCAATTTCTTTTCCTCTACTTTATGAGTTCCAGCATTGTTCTTCCTTCACCCATTATATCTGGCAAGTCTTTATTTTTTATTTTGTCTCCATTTTATTCGCTCCATCCTTCTGCATATCCACATCTCAAAAGCTTCAAGTTGCTTTTCCTCATTCCGTCGTCTGCACCATACAATGCTACACTCTGCACAAAGCACTTCACTAGCCTCTTCCATAATTATTTTGCCAAAGGTCTGCAGAAAATGCTTCTCTTCCTGTTAAAAAGCTTCTTTTGCCATTGCTTATCCTCTATTTTACTTCTTGACAGCAGTTCATGTTACTACCAATAGTACAACCCAAGTATTTGAAGCTTTTCACAAAGAAAAGTAATGAGGTATAACAAACTAGCTTGTCAGTTATCAATATTTAAAACACTAACATAAAGTTAGGGGTATTATAGATTTTTCATGTTTTTGGACTGAATGCTTACTGAATGTTGATTGTGTTTTAGGCAATGCTGAGCCGTACATCGTCCTTGCCCTCCTGATAGGATTTGTGACGGTGGTAATCGGTTGCTGGTTGTCTGACAACTGCTGGGTCGCCCGAACCAGAACACATCGTCACCATTGCCTAGAACTGGCGACGCTCCGGCTCACACAAGGAGAGAGTCATAACCGCCCAGCCTAGACCGCTGCCAACACGGAATCTTGAAATTTCTCACAACAATGCTCAACACATCTGTAACCGACATTCAATACGTAACAACAACAGACATTCAACCAACACAAAACTTCACAATTGTTGCAAATCACGTCATCGTCAAAATCCTCGCTTCTTCAATCAAAACTGCTGTTTATCCAACCTTATTTGTGGTTACAAACAACATGCAAATAATACCCAGCATTCTCAGTTCTTTACTCATTCTGATTTTGAGAACAATACATTTTCTCATTCTGGACTCGAGAACAACATGTTTTCTCATTCCAGGCATGAAAATATATTTTCTCATTCTTCTGGACTTGATAACAGTATATTTTCTCATTCCAGACATGAGAATAATATATATTATAATTCTGGAGACGATAACAGCACATTTTCTTATTCTGGTGATGACAGTAGTTCATTTTCTCATGAAAATAATCTATTTTCTCATCCTAGTCATGACAACAATGAATTTTCTGATTCTGGTTATGAGAACAATACATTTTCTCATGAGAACAGTGTGTTTTCTCATCCTAAACATGAGAACCATATTTTTTCTTGTGATAACCATACGTTTTCTCATTCTGGACAAGAGAACAATATATTTTCTGATGAGAACAGTACATTTTCTCAAGAGAACAATTTATTTTCTCATTCTGGACAGCAGAACAATGTATTTTCTCAAGAGAATAATACATTTTCTCAAGAGAACAATATATTTTCTTATTCTGGACAAGAGAACAATATATTTTCTCTTTCTGACCACAAGAAAAATACATTCTGTCATAACAATAAATGTTGCAATGATCCGTGTTGGTCAACGAATCTACCGAGAGAGTTTCGAGATTCTTGCTGCTTTAAATGTTTTGAAAATGATTGCCAATCTCGCGGCTGCAAATTCCCAGTTGCAGATGAACAGAGATTGGCTAATAATTGCTCAATATGTGGCAACAGTGTATATTTGCAGTTGGTTCCTACAGTTGCTGGAACTGTTGAATCAGGGCTGCCATTTGTAGTTTTTCCAGTGCAGTATGTCCAAAGCGCATGATGTGTTAATGTTATTATTTGCACCATTAAACAGCAGAGCACACGAATTGAATAAAAAAGTCTTGCCATTAGCATTTTGTTGCTAAATCATGGCATGACATTAAAGTAGGCTTAGTTTGAATAATATTATACAGCATGGAAGTAAATAAGTGTGCAGATTTTAAGCATGTATTCATTGTGCTAAGAGCACAACTGCAGTACTGTATGTCATTTTTGTACATTGTAAGTTATTAATGCACTTCTTAAAACTGATCAGAAGCAGATCATTAGATTTGAAAAAATCTAACTAACTAATTCATGGCATTTTCGATCTCGGAGGTTCATGGTCATACGGACATAAGCTATCCATACATCCCTATCCAGAGATAATGTTTTCCAATCATCCCCTATATAATCTACTTCCTCAATTCATAGTTAATGTTATTCTCCCCTCATTCTTGATCGACCAACAGTGCATTTTCCCTCTGATTTTCCTACAAGAAGACTCCGTGCCTTTCTTTCATTTCCCATTCGTGCCACATGCCCTGCCATCACAGTCTACGAGACTTAACGGTTCTTATTATATCCAGTTTCCCCATAAAAATCATGTAGTTCACTGTTATGAAGTCTTCTTCATCCGATGTTGATCTCTCTTTGTTCCAAAAATGTTTCTAACAATTTTATTCTCAAATACTCATAAACTTTTTTCCTCCCTTAAAGTAAGGGTCCATGTTTCACATCCATATAATATAACTGGTAGAATAACATACAACACGTCACGGTGGAGTAGATTTCATCTTTTCATTCCATAAAGTAAAGACATATGATATAATGAATCCAAATGATGTTTCCATGTTAGGACCTTAAAACATGAACCCATCTTTACAAATCTACTCTAATCACACTTAAAATCTGCGCACTTACATTACTTCCAGCATGTGTAGAATGCAGCAGGATAGATAAAATATTATTTTTATAGGTTATGTTATTAATTATTTACACAAATGAATCAGTATACGTAATATTTGTATTTAGGAAGTTACATTTAGAGGTTTTATTAAATAATGTATTATTGAATGAATCAGATATTACTTCTCCAGTTGATAATGGAAGTGATTTATTTTGAAACCGGTCGTGAGTTATTAAAATATTTGTGGGTGAGGTGTACACCCTGATTCATTTAATGTTTACCATATTTGTAATAGTTTTCTCCTTGTTCTTCTTCACTTCACGGGCTAGGCAAATTTCCTGTTCTGCCTCACAGTTGTTCTGTCCATCTTTCTACATTCCTTGAACCTCTTGGCTTGTAGTTAATTGCTGATTTTGTTACATTAATTCTTTCTACATGTCTAAACCGTTTATCTCTGTTTTCCTTAATTTTATCATTCAATGGATACATATTTAACTCTGTTCTTATGCCTTCATTCTTTATCCGATCCAATCTTGTGCAGCCTTTTGTTCTTCTAAGGAATTCATTTCTATGCTTTGTATTCTACTTTGTAATTTTTGGTCATTACCCAAGTTTCACTCCCATAAAGTAATGCAGGAACTGCCAATGTTTTATAAAACTTCAGTCTAGCATCTCTTCTTGTTTTGTTCTTTAATGTTTTATGTATAGTTCCGCATATCATTTGAAATTTCAACAGTTTCACATTTATTTCTCTTTCAGTTTTTGTGTTTATGGTAAAAGTACAACCCAAATAATTAAAATTTGTTACTTGTTCCAGAAGTTTGTCTATTATGATTTTGTTCTTATATGTTCGTTTCCACAAAATGCCATTAATTAGGTTTTTTTTTCTTTTGATATTTTAAAATTATATTATTGGCATAACTGATTTAATTGATGTAAAGAGTACTGCAAATAGTTTCATTATTGATAATATATTCAACATGCGTCATTAAACATTCATAAATTGTTTTGATTTGTTTCTACAAGCAATTCAGAATGCCCATAGATTTTTACCAGCTGAGTCAAGTTGTTTGGTATTATTATTATTATTAATATCCTGAAATAATTAATAGTGAGTGGAGAACATATTTTTAATGACTCGTCTCATATAATTTCAAATTTCTTTAATACCGGCGGTTTCAGACAATATCTTGTCTCTCTTCAGTCATGATTTCCAGAATTTCAAATTTCTTTGATACTGGCAGTTTCAGACAATATCTTGTCCCTCTTCAGTCATGGCTTCCGCGGAAATTCTGGAAGTCATGACTGAAGAGGGACAAGATATTGTCTGAAACCGCCGGTATCAAATAAATTTGAAATTATATGAGGTGAGTCGTTAAAAATATGTTCTCCACTCACTATTAATGATATAACCTCATAATGTTTACTTCCCAACATTAAATTTAAATGTATCCTGAATTAATTTTAATTCTAATATTTTCATGTTGTATTTAATTGAGTGGGTAGCATTACAACATGCACATTATTTTGAAAATAATCGCCGGATGATCCTGAAATATTTAAATGTGAACAACATGATTCTGTACGTCTTCCGAGCTAAGTCCCAGTTGTAATGTAAACAAACCAGATGTATGACTGCATTTCCATTGGTCGAATAACTGTTTTACCTTTTAAGTGTATAAGAAAATGTAGTTCGCTCTCTAACACTTGAAATACAGGAAAATAAAACACATACATAATATATATATATATATATATCTGTCCACTGCTGTGGTCTCGAGGTAGTGTGCTGCATGACAAGGCAGCGGGCCTGGATTCGATCCCCGGTCAGGGCAGTTTTTCTGGGTGAGGTTTTTATCGGGGTTTTTCCTCACCTGTAAGACAAATGTCAGGAAAAATTTAAGGCCCAAACGGTCCCCAAAATGATATGGTCATCATCATCATCCTTATCAATATCATCATTATCACCATCATCATCATCCTTCACCGGTGCGGAAAGCAACGGGAAGCTACCACACCTACAATTCCCTAGTAAAGCTGCAAGCATAGCATGAAAATGCTATGATTGCAGTGAAAGACCTGCCCTCGGGCAGAATTACTATGTATGGCTTGTTATTATCTAGCAAAAGTTATGTGGGAGAATCTTAAAATATATATTTACAATTTTAATACATTAAATAAACTTTTTTTTTCTTATACATGCACATTGTGGAATACATTGAATTTTCAGTTGTTTCAAAATGGCTGCTTTCTGTAGAATTTCTTAAAACATTGGATAGGAGAGTATTTCTAAAGCACTTAAAAACAAATTATTTTGAATGTTTTCAAACAGTTTAGTAAAAAAATATCCTACATTAGCCATTGAGAATGTGGTTAAAATAACAGCAAAATTTACAGGTGAGTCAGCATGGAGCAAGTTTTGCTCGTAATGAAATTGTAAATAAAGGATATCTATCAACATCTTGGAAAGAGCATAAACGCCTTATTAGGTAGGCCCGTATATAATTTTTGTCATAAATAAATAAGGAAGGGAGGAAGTTTGCTAATTATTGGTAGCATCTTACCTTGTATTCAGTGTTATTTCCTGTAAAATACGATGTTACCTAAGAACAATGTTTCTACCGAACACAATTCAGTCATATGGCGGGTAAAAGTAGCACCACGGTTCCACCAATACCTTATGTAAGTTTGTTTACAGTACAACTGGAACTTAGCTTGGGATTGATATAGTAATATTTATTTTGTTTATTGGTGATTGAATTTCGTTACAAAATCAAAAATGATTTGAAGGAGAAGTGATGAGATAGAAATGGCACTAGAGAAATCAGTGTAAATATTGATGTCTGCTCTTGTTTAGAAACTTAAGACGTATTTGCTTCAATAATTGAGGAACTTGGTGGAAGAACTACCTCAGTTGAAACTCTTGTTTTCAAAAAACAAATAAATTACAATAGGAAAGTAACATTATGAGCTTTGGTCCAAAAATTTTCCTAAGGACTTTATTCTCAAATACTTGTAATATTTTCTCCTCCCTTAAAGTAAGAGTCCATGTTTCGCATCCATATAATATAACTGAGAGAATAGTAGTTTTATATATTTTCAGTTTAACGTTTTTTGAAAAGAGTTGAGACGTCAAGAGTCTCTGTCATACATAATAACACGCATTTCTAGAATTGAGCCTATGTTTAATTTCTTTGTGCATCTCATTCCTGTTTGTGATTATTGTTCGTAGATATTTGAATTCAGCTATTTCTACAAAATTTCCTTCATTTGTCATTAACTATCCATTTCCATTATATAATGTATTTCTATGTGTGAACATATATTTAGTTTTATTGATATTTACTTCCAGCCCCAATTTCTTAGTGTTACTCAATAGAGTGTGTGTGTTGACACTTAGTATCACCTCGCTATCACCTAATAACACTACATCATCAGCATAAACTAACAGCTTATTAATACCATTGAGTTGTAACCCTATTTCATTCTCTAAAGATTTGATGACATGCTCTAGTACAAAATTGAATAGTAGAGGAGATAGTGCATCTCCTTGATTTAACCCATTGTGAATTTGAAAATTACCGGTGTCCAAAAACTGTTTGTCTACACGCACCCTTCTCTTTGCGCCATTTAGACACATTCATATAAGTCTAACAAACTTTTTAGGAATTCCGAACTCCAGCAGGATACTATATAACTACTTCCTCTTAATTCAATCATATGCTTTTTTGAGGTCTACATACAGTTGATGTACAGCACCATTATATTCACATTTATTTTCTAAAATCTGTTTTATAGTAAAAAAAATCGGATCTGTTGTAGATCTACTCCTTCTGAATCCACATTGATGATCTCAAATTATTTTATCAATATAGGGAGTAAGTCTCCTTAGTAATATATTTGTGTTAAATATGTTAATATCAAATATTAAAAATGCTTAAGGAATGACTGATATGAATTTGTTTTACCACCGAGCTTCTCAATTGCATTTTGTTTGTGTCTGTGTGTATCGTCGAGTGTAAAAGCACATTTCTTGAAGACTGAATGTATTTCCTCTTGCGCTGGGCGGCCATGTTGTGAGTGCCGGAAACACGTGATGATGAAAATCAGACTCAATCGGGACAAAATCAGGACATTTACAAGTTAAAGCGTTTGCTCACATATTTTTTAATTGACGGTTAATTAAATACAATTTTCGAACGAAAATGTTGAGTGTAAAACGAAAAAATCAAATGATACTAAACATTAATAAGTGTCTGTGCGATGTTAAGACATTTTTCCAGTCAGTGAATGTGTGTATTGAATGTTATATCCTTCAATTTTTATAATAGATCTTCAAAACAAGATGGGCCTAAAGTCATAAGTATGTGTTATTTAATTGTTCTTATTCTCCCAGTCTTTATGGAATAACATTTTTCTATTGTTTCATGTTGGTACACCTGTTCATGAAGATTTAAGATTTATTTATTTTGTAGTATACAGGGCTACAGTTATCAAGAAATTGCCATTTATGGGGAATTTATCATTATCATCATCTTCAAGGTATGGGTCTGTTGGCCCATTCCGTTGAGGGGAATTCACTGCAAAAAATAACTAATAAACAAAGTTTTATATTTTATTTGGACTTTTATAGGAATAAATCACTATGAGGTTTAATTTAAGATAAATTAAAATGTTTTATACCTCTCCTCATAACCAATCTTCTAAGTATATAGTGCAGTTTCAAAGCCTTGGCGGCTTCATCTTCAGTACCATCTTGACAACTGATGTTATGTCGATCGGAAGAACTACCACTTCTTCCCTCTGTTGGTGGACCGATAAACCTCCAGATCAAGTCAGAATCTGCGGGAATTTCAAAGTTCATAAGTTTTTCATTCTTGTTTTTCTGGATGTGGATTTTTTACCAAACCGTGAGTTCTTTTTGTTTTTCTATTTGTTTAATTAGACTGGCTTTTGATTCACTTAGATGTTTTTCGGATCAAGCATGAGCAGCTACTGCTGACTTTTCCACTTCATTATTTTTGACATATCTAAGACATTCTTTCACCCTTGTTTTCAAATTTATTTTTGTTTTTCCTATGTAAATTTTGTCACAATCCTTGCATTTGATCTGATAAATTCCTGATTTGTTTTCTTCTCCAATTTTTTTCATTTTTATTGGTTTTAATTATCCTATTTAGGCTGTATTCGTTCTTCGGTGCCAATCTTATACTAAACTTTTTAAATTTTTTTTTAAACTTTTGGTATTTCAGTGGATGGTAAGTGAATTTCTTGAATTTTATTTTTTCTTCTGTTTGTTTTATAAGTGTGCTTTCATGAATTAATTTTTGTCTTTTAAATTTATTTATTTTCTTGTGTACCATATTTTCCGATACAACAAAGAACTGTATGACAAATACAATGAACCTGACCTTGTCAATTTTATTAAGTTAAAGAAATTAGAATGGGCTGGTCATGTACAAAGGCTGTCAACAGACCGAGCACTAAAAAAGGTGCTTACAAGAAGTTTTATGGGGCATAGATGAGTTGGAAGACCAATGGGAGGATGGTGCTGCAAACCTACTTAAGTGTTGCAACTGGAGGCTTGTTGCGCAAAGTAGAAATGATTGGATGCAGGCCAAAGCTCGAATTTGAGCCAATCAGGCATTGGATGGATGGATGGATACAATATTTTCTTCAAAGCCATTTTGTGTTGTAACATTATGTATTCTTTTTCTTTTTCATAATTTTCTCTGCTCATAGGCATATTTACTAATTAATATAAAATTATAGAATATTCACCTGAAAGGTCCGTCTCCTCAACTTAATTATCATTTAACTGTAACGCTTTCGGGACTTGTCCCATCATCGGCAGGATTCAAAACTGGTGTTTCACTGAAGATCTGGTAGAGGGGGTTGCATGTATTTGGTTCGTTTTCGTTTATCAGGCTGTCGTTGTGAGCTGCTTTCATGATTTCCATCTCTTCGAGTACGTTTATCTTCGCTGGATTATTTTCTCTGTGCATTACTGTTAGGGTGTTTTCAATATTTAACATGCGATGTCCTTCATGGATGACGTGTTTTGCATAGCTTGATTTACCTTCTCGCGTGAATGAAGTCTCGAAAATGTTCTTTGAATCTGATGTTAAAACTCCTGTTTGTCCTTCCTATATAAAATTTGTTGCAGTCCTTACATGTCAGTTTATAAACTCCTTTGCTGTTGAAAATGTTATTTTCTTCAATGTTATTGTTTATTATGTTGTTTAATTTGTTATTGGTTCTGTATGCTATTTTTACGTTTTTATCGGCTTTCTTTAGTGCATTGGCTAATTTTGTCGTTTCTTTTCCTGTGTATGTAAGTGTTATCCATGTTTTCTTGTTGTTGTCAGATTCTTTTTCTAGTTTAGTTATGTTGGTTATGTTGTTCTTCCTTTTTTGTTTTTTTACGAGTTTATCTATGAATTCTTCATTATAGCCATTGGTTTTTGCCATATACTTAATGTAGTTGAGTTCTTGGATATAATTGTCTTTGCTTAATGGGAGTTTCAACATTCTACTGACTATTTACTAATCTATGTGTCAAACTATTGAACACTTTATATTTGAAAAGAAAAATATACACCTAGACTGGGGTTTGAACCCAGGACCTTTGACTTTCTATGTCAATGCTCTTCCATCTGAGCCACTTAGGCCTCAAATCTAAACGCGTATTTTTCTCTTACACATAGTTAATTCCCTAACCCCAAATTTTCTTTTCTTTTCAAATATAAATTGTCCATCATTAAGGTGTTTAAAAACGAATAATATTAATATTGAACACTGCCTCTTTGTGAGCAAAATTATTGAATCCCAAAGCTTTAATATAGTTATCTATATGTGTTTTCTTTCTATATATTCCAAATTCTATCCTGTTTTCTGCATTCCTTCTTAAATTAAGATCTAAAAATGAGATTTGTCTTTCAATTTTAGTTTCCATGGTAAATTTTATAGTTCTACTCTGAATGTTCAAAAGCTTTAAAGCATCCTCTATATTGACTTAGGCTTTCACGGCCGGAGTTGCTGTGATGATGTTGTAGAAGATTTCCAGGCTGTTGGCCGTGGTCTTGAGCCTTTGCCAGAGACTGGAACTTTAAGCCTTGAGCCTACAGCCCAGAAATCTTCTTCAACATCATCATAGCATCCTCTATTTGTTTGTGATTCACAATAGCAATTATATTGTCAACATATCAACTCCAAAATTTGAAAACTAAAGGGTGTCCATGTTATCATCATCATAATTGGCTCGACAGCCCCATGAGGGCCTTGACCGCCTTCAGAAACCTATGCCAGATTTCCCTGTTCTGCGCTTCATTCTTCCAGTTTTTTATTTTTAAAATTTTAATGTCTTGAATTATACCATCCTCCCATCTTAATTTAGGTCTTCCAACTTTTCTGACCAATAGTGGTTGTTCATTGTAAATTCTTTTTGTAATCCTTTTGTTGTCCATGCGAATAATGTGTCCAGCCCAGGCCAATCTATTAACTTTAACAAAATTCAAAATATCTGGCTGATTGTACAATTTATACAATTCATTATTGTACTCTTTCTCCATGCATTATTTTCTTTCACGGCACCAAAAATGGATGTCAGTATCTTCCTTCCAAAACGCCCTAATAATTCCTCATCAGATTTCAACATGGTCCAAGTTTCTGATGCGTAAGTTAACACTGGTCTAAGGAGAACTTTATACATGAGTATTTTTGTCTTTCTAGATATAAACTGACATCTAAACATTTTCCTGAGTCCAAAAAAAACATTTGTTTGCAGCCGTGATCGGCAGATGTATTTCAGCCGAATTGTCATTTCTACAATTTACTTCAGATCCTAGATAAATAAAGCTATGAACCAGTTCAAATTTATATGTGCCAACTTCCAAACTAGATGGGCACGCTTCACATTTACCTTTAATCACAGGCATATGTTTTGTCTTAGCCTGGTTAATTTTAAGATTCATTCTTTTTTGCTGCCTTCTCTAGGCTAATAAATGCATCCTTCATGGCTAATTGACTTCTTCCTATTATATCTATATCGTCGGCATATGCAAGAATTTGCACAGATTTATGAAAGATGGTTCCCCTTATATTAAGACCTGCGTCTCTTACCACTTTTTCAAGGTGTCCACGTTATATTCTGCTCAAAACTTCTCATAAATAAATTAGCCAAATAGGGCGATCAACATAACATCAGTTGACGAGATATTACTGAAGATGAAGCTGCCAAGACTTTGAAACTGCAGTATAATTACAAGACTGGATATGAGGTGATGTATCAAGTGTTTTAATTTAATCTTAAAATTCCCTTTAGTTTGTTATCATACTTCAGACACATTCTCAGTAAGATATTGTAAGAACAATTCTGTAAATTTATACAGCAAAGCAAGAAAATTGAAGAAAAAAAATTATTGTTAACTTTATGACTGTAATTTATGTGAAGAATTGTTGAGAGTTCAAATATAGCATTAGAAATCCCGGACACACCGCGTAGAGTAAATTTTTGCAGTTTTCAAAATTTTGGGAATTTTGAACATTTTTGGTTAAAACACCAAGACCAAAGCCGTAGAATATGCAATCGGGAAATTTGGGATTTAGACTGGATTTTCTACATTAGAAATCCGAGACATACCGTGTACAGTGAATTTTTGCAGTTTTCGAAATTTTGAAAATTTTAAACTTTTTTTGGTAAAAACACCAAGACTCTAATTGAACATAAAAGGAGCTCACATTGAGTTACATATGTAACTTGCTAAGTCTATTATGTTATTCATTTTCATGTTTAAGTCGGATTTCATTTACATATTTCTTGATAGTTCTGCCCTGAACACAAAATCAAACGATAATACATCAAATTTTATTTATGGTACAATATTTTAAAATTACTGTATATTCTGAAGATAAATTGATTGCATGGAAAATGTTCCATCAGTTTCAGTTTTGAGAAAATTAATTAGACAAAATTGAGAAGTATTTTAAGTACTTTGCCACAATATGGGCTATTCTAGTGCAAATGCCAGTCCATGAATCTTGGAAAAATATTCAACAATATATATTATACAAAATGAAAAAATTTAAGGTTGGGTTTGAGTTATTTTTTAAAAGTATAATTGTATTGCTAACCTCACGTTCTTCTTCTCAAACCTGTTTAATTGTATTGCTAACCTCACGTTCTTCTTCTCAAACATGTTTAATTGTATTGCTAACCTCACGTTCTTCTTCTCAAACATGTTTTGGGACAACAAAACAATGTTCGTGAAAAATACTGAGAATTGATACTAATAAGGTCCCAAAACCGATCTAAGTAGAATATCAAGTGAGGTTATGCAAATTTTACTCATAATTAATACCTCATAGACCAACTGTTATTTCCCAAAAAGTCAATAAGGTTGGGTTATTTTGATCTGAGTTTAATGTTTCAGATATGTGGATTATTTGTTTATATTTTAGCACATCATGATTATGTGCTTTGAGCAAGTGGACTGTTGTTAACCTGTTCCAACCTCAACTGAGATGTCAAGGAGTATCTTCAGTGCTATCCCACTGTTTCTTGTATCTAATGGCTTCTAAGTTTTCACGAAATTTGTTGCTTGGTGATATTCTCGTAAGTTGTAGCTCTCTTCCATCATTAGTTATTGTTAATATGTTATTTTTTTAAAACAACCTCAATGGCTTCATTTTTTGAAAATTCTTGGTCCCATGTGATTCCGCATTATACAAGTTTTACTGTATATATTTATTTATTTTTAAGTTACTACTTATTTTCGGTGTCTACTGGATAGGATCGGTGATAATCTGTAATTTTTTAAAGAAATTTTCTTGTGAACAACCTCAATGGCTTCATTTTCTTGAAAATTCTTGGTCCCACGTGATTCCGCATTATACAAGTTTTACTGTATATATTTATTTCTTTTTAGGTTACTACTTATTTTCGGTGTCTACTGGATAGGATCGGTGATAATCTGTAATTTTTTAAATAAATTTTCTTGTGGACAACCTCAATGGCTTCATTTTTTTGAAAATTCTTGGTCCCACGTGATTCCGCATTATACAAGTTTTACTGTATATATTTATTTATTTTTAGGTTACTACTTATTTTCGGTGTCTACTGGATAGGATCGGTGATAATCTGTAATTTCTTAAATAAATTTCCTTGTGAACAACCTCAATGGCTTCATTTTTTTGAAAATTCTAGGTCCCACGTGATTCCGCATTATACAAGTTTTACTGTATATATTTATTTCTTTTTAGGTTACTACTTATTTTCGGTGTCTACTGGATAGGATCGGTGATAATCTGTAATTTTTTTAATACATTTTCTTGTGAACAACCTCAATGGCTTCATTTTTTTGGAAATTCTAGGTCCCACGTGATTCCGCATTATACAAGTTTTACTGTATATATTTATTTCTTTTTAGGTTACTACTTATTTTCGGTGTCTACTGGATAGGATCGGTGATAATCTGTAATTTTTTTAATACATTTTCTTGTGAACAACCTCAATGGCTTCAATTTTTTGGAAATTCTAGGTCCCACGTGATTCCGCATTATACAAGTTTTACTGTATATATTTATTTCTTTTTAGGTTACTACTTATTTTCGGTGTCTACTGGATAGGATCGGAGATAATCTGTAATTTTTTTAATAAATTTTCTTGTGAACAACATCAATGGCTTCAATTTTTTGGAAATTCTAGGTCCCACGTGATTCCGCATTATACAAGTTTTACTGTATATATTTATTTATTTTTAGGTTACTACTTATTTTCGGTGTCTACTGGATAGGATCGGGGATAATCTGTAATTTTTTTAATAAATTTTCTTGTGAACAACATCAATGGCTTCAATTTTTTGGAAATTCTAGGTCCCACGTGATTCCGCATTATACAAGTTTTACTGTATATATTTATTTCTTTTTAGGTTACTACTTATTTTCGGTGTCTACTGGATAGGATCGGTGATAATCTGTAATTTCTCTAATAAATTTCTTTGTGAACAACCTCAATGGCTTCTTTTTTTGAAAATTCTAGGTCCCACGTGATTCCGCATTATACAAGTTTTACTGTATATATTTATTTCTTTTTAGGTTACTACTTATTTTCGGTGTCCACTGGATAGGATCGGTGATAATCTGTAATTTCTTAAATAAATTTCCTTGTGAACAACCTCAATGGCTTCATTTTTTTGAAAATTCTAGGTCCCACGTGATTCCGCATTATACAAGTTTTACTGTATATATTTATTTCTTTTTAGGTTACTACTTATTTTCGGTGTCCACTGGATAGGATCGGTGATAATCTGTAATTTCTTAAATAAATTTCCTTGTGAACAACCTCAATGGCTTCATAATTTTGGAAATTCTAGGTCCCACGTGATTCCGCATTATACAAGTTTTACTGTATATATTTATTTCTTTTTAGGTTACTACTTATTTTCGGTGTCTACTGGATAGGATCGGTGATAATCTGTAATTTTTTAAATAAATTTTCTTGTGGACAACCTCAATGGCTTCATTTATTTGAAAATTCTTGGTCCCACGTGATTCCGCATTATACAAGTTTTACTGTATATATTTATTTCTTTTTAGGTTACTACTTATTTTCGGTGTCTACTGGATAGGATCGGAGATAATCTGTAATTTCTTAAATAAATTTCCTTGTGAACAACCTCAATGGCTTCAATTTTTTGGAAATTCTAGGTCCCACGTGATTCCGCATTATACAAGTTTTACTGTATATATTTATTTCTTTTTAAGTTACTACTTATTTTCGGTGTCTACTGGATAGGATCGGTGATAATCTGTAATTTTTTTAATAAATTTTGTTGTGAACAACCTCAATGGCTTCAATTTTTTGGAAATTCTAGGTCCCACGTGATTCCGCATTATACAAGTTTTACTGTATATATTTATTTCTTTTTAGGTTACTACTTATTTTTGGTGTCTACTGGATAGGATCGGAGATAATCTGTAATTTCTTAAATAAATTTCCTTGTGAACAACCTCAATGGCTTCATTTTTTTGAAAATTCTTGGTCCTACGTGATTCCGCATTATACAAGATTTACTGTGTATATTTCTCTCTTTTTAGGTTACTACTTATTTTCGGTGTCTACTGGATAGGATCGGTGATAATCTGTAATTTTTTAAGAAATTTTCATGTGAACAACTTTAATGGCGTCATTTTTTTTAAATTTTTGGCCCTATGTGATTCCGCATTATACAAGTTTTACTGTATATGTTTATTTATTTTTAGATTACAACTTATTTTCGGTGTCTACTGTATAGGATCGGTGATAATCTGTAACTTTTTAAAGAAATTTTCATGTGAAGAACCTTAATGACTTCATTTTTTTGAAAATTCTTGGTCCTACGTGATTCCGCATTATATAAGTTTTACTGTATATCTTTATTTCCTTTTAGGTTACAGCTTATTTTCGATGTCCACTGGATAGGATCGGTGATAATCTGTAATTTTTAAAAGATATTTTCATATAAACAACCTTAATGGCTTCATTTTTTTGAAAACTTTTGGTCCCACGTGATTCCGCATTATACAAGTTTTACTGTATATATTTATTTATTTTTAGGTTACTACTTATTTTCTGTGTCTACTGGATAGGATCGGTGATAATCTGTAATTTTTTAAAGAAATTTTCATGTGAAGAACCTTAAATGATTCATTTTTTTCAAAATGCTCGGTCCTACGTGATTCCGCATTTTACAAGTTGTACTGTATATATTTATTTCTTTTTAGGTAACAACTTAATTTCGGTGTCTACTGGATAGGTTCGGTGATAATCTGTAATTTTTTAAAGAAATTTTCATGTGAACAACCTTATTGGCTTAATTTTTTTGAAAATTCTTGGTCCCACGTGATTCCGCATTATACAAGTTTTACTGTATATATTTATTTCTTTTTAGGTAACTACTTATTTTCGGTGTCTACTGGATAGGATCGGTAATAATCTGTATTTTTTTAAAGAAATAATAATGTGAACAACCTTAATGGCTTCATTTTTTGAAAATTCCTGGTTGCACGTGATTCCGCATTATACAAGTTTTACTGTATATATTTATTTCTTTTTAGGTTACTACTTATTTTCGGTGTCTACTGGATAGGATCGTTATTGATCTGTAATTTTTTAAAGAAATTTTCATGTGAACTACATTAATGACTTCATTTTTTTTTAAATTCTTGGTTCCACGTGATTCCGCATTATATAAGTGTTACTGTATATATTTATTTCTTTTTAGTTTACTACTTATTTTCGGTGTCTACTGGATAGGATCGATGATAATTTGTAATTTTTTAATGAAATTTTCATGTGAACAACCTTAATGGCTTCATTTTTTTGAAAATTCTTTGTCCCACGTGATTCCGCATTATACACGTTTTACTATATATATTTATTTCTATTTAGGTTATTACTTATTTTCGGTGTCTACTGGATAGGATCGATGATAATCTGTAATTTTTTAAAGAAATTTTCATATGAACAACTTTAATGGCTTCATTTTTTTAAAAATTCTTGGTCCCACATGATTCCGCATTACACAAGTTTTAGTTTGTATATTTATTTCTTTTTAGGTTACTACTTATTGTTGGTGTCTACTGGATAGGATCGGTGATAATCTTGTAATTTTTTAAAGAAATTTTCATGTGAACAACCTTAATGGCTTCATTTTTTTGAAAATTCTTGGTCCCACGTGATTCCGCATTATACAAGTTTTACTGTATATATTTATTTCGTTTTAGGCAACTACTTATTTTCGGTGTCTACTGGATAGGATCGGTGATAATCTGTAATTTTTTAAAGATATTTTCATGTAAACAACCTTAATGGCTTCATTTTTTTTAAATTCTTGGTCCCACGTGATTCCACTTTATACACTTTTACTGTATATATATATATATATTTCTTTTTAGGTTACTACTTATTTTCGGTGTCCACTGGATAGATTCGATGATAATTTGTAATTTTTTAAAGAAATTTTCATGTGAACAAGATTAATGGCTTCATTTTTTTAAAATTCTTTGTCCCACGTGATTCCATTTTATACACGTTTTACTGTATATATATATATATATATATATATATATATATATTTCTTTTTAGGTTACTACTTATTTTCGGTGTCTACTGGATAGGATCGATGATAATTTTTAATTTTTTAAAGAAATTTTCATGTGAACATGATTAATGGCTTCATTTATTTTAAATTCTTGGTCCCACGTGATTCCGCATTATACAAGTTTTACTGTATATATTAATTTCTTTTTATGTTACTACTTATTTTCGGTGTCTACTGGATAGGATCGGTGATAATCTTGTAATTTTTTAAAGAAATTTTCATGTGAACAACCTTAATGGCTTCATTTTTTTGAAAATTCTTGGTCCCACGTGATTCCGCATTATACAAGTTTTAGTGTATATATTTATTTCTTTTTAGGTTACTACTTATTTTTGGTGTCTACTGGTTAGGATCGGTGATAATCTGTAATTTTTAAAAGAAATTTTCATGTGAACAAAGTTAATGGCTTCATTTTTTTGAAAATTCTTGGTCCCACGTGATTCCGCATTATACAAGTTTTACTGTATGTATTTATTTCTTTTTAGGTAACTACTTATTTTCGGTGTCTACTGGATAGGATCGGTGATAATCTGTAATTTTTCAAAGAAATTTTCATGTGAACAACCTTAATGGCTTCATTTTTTTGAAAATTCTTGGTCCCACATGATTCCGCATTATACAAGTTTTACTGTATATATTTATTTCTTTTTAGGTTACTACTTATTTTCGGTGTCTACTGGATAGGATCGATGATAATTTGTAATTTTTTAAAGAAATTTTCATGTGAACAACCTTAATGGCTTCATTTTTTTGAAAATTCTTGGTCCCACATGATTCCGCATTATACAAGTTTTAGTTTGTATATTTATTTCTTTTTAGGTTACTACTTATTTTTGGTGTCTACTGGATAGGATCGGTGATAATCTGTAATTTTTTTATTAAATTTTCTTGTGAACAACCTCAATGGCTTCATTTTTTTTAATTTCTTGGTCCCACGTGATTCCGCACTATACAAGTTTTAGTGTATATATTTATGTCTTTTTAGGTACTACTTATTTTCGGTGTCTACTGGATAGGTTCGGTGATAATCTATAATTTTTGAAATAAATTTTCTTGTGAAAACCTCAATGGCTTCATTTTTTGAAATTTCTTGGTCCCATGTGATTCCGCATTATACACGTTTTACTGTATATATTTATTTCTTTATTTCTTTTTAGGTTACTACTTATTTTAGACTTAAATTTTCAGCCATTTTCTGTACTATCTTCCAAAAATAAACAGATGCAAATACACACACACACATATATATATATTTTTTTCTTACATAATACATTCTTCATTAGAGGCTTGCCACAAGGACGAAGTGGTGGAGACAATTAATTTTCGAAATTGTTAAAATACATTTTGAATGCCACATCACTAACTTCCGCTACCTTAATTATATTGAGGTGTAGATTTTGATTCACCTTATATTTCTTGATTTTTATGCAAAATAGCTTCGTTGCTAACTGTGCGACATTCTCAATGCATTACAACTGTTGCCTTGCAGTCGTCCTTCCTGAAAGTTGATTCTGCTCCCTCTGTTGAGAAATTTTCATACCATCCTTTAGTATTTAATAAGTTTCAAGAAATATTCAGCAAATTAAACATTAAATTCGCATCAAAAAATGATTACAGTTTAAATAAATTAATCAAAACCAACAAAAATGAAAAGACTGAAGACGGCATCAAATCTGGGATTTATCAAATTGATTGTAAAGATTGTGGAAAAATCCATCCGGCTCAACAGTATGACACAGATGAGTTTGGAAATTTTTTACATGGTCGGGTTACCAGCCCAGATGCACAACCAGCTTCCTAGTGGATAGGGGATTTATTTCAGAGTTTCCTTCTCCTAGATTGGTTGCTAACCAAAGCTTTGGAGTCCCATCTACCCCTTGGTTGCACAAGATTGGGTCGGATAAGGAATGAAGATATAAGAACATAGTTAAACATATATCCATTGGATGAGAAAATCAGAGAATATAGAGAGAAATGGTTTACACGTGTGGAAAGAATGAATGTAACAAGATTACCAAGAGCAGCATTCAACTACAAGCCAAGAGGTTCAAGGAATGTAGGAAGGCCAGTGAAAAGATGGACAGAAAAACTGTGAGGCAGAACAGGCAATTAGCCTAGCCTGTGAAGTGAAGAGAAGAAGGAGAAGATTGTGGAAACATATACATAGTGAAAAAAAAAGTAATTTGAATACAAGGTTGAAAGAACAGCTTAGAAATGTTAAAAATTGAGAAATAGAAAAACTGCAGTAGCTGCACATGCATGGTCAGAAAAACACAGAATTTAAACTAAGGCCTAATTACTACTAAAACAGTAAGAAAAATCTAAGGAACTCACAATTTGGGAAAAAATTTACATCTGCAGGAATAAAAAAGAAAACCATGAATTTTGAAATTCCCGGTGAAATAGAAAAAAGTTGATTTGGAAGTTCATCAGTCAGCCAGGAGAGGGAGCGGAAATCAATTTGCAGGAAGGACAACCACAAGGCAACAGTTGTAATGCATCCAGAATGTTGCACAGAAGCGACAAAACTATTCTGCATAAAAATCAAGTAATATGAGGTGAGTCAAAATATAGAACTCAAATATAATTAAAATAAACATGTTAATAATCAATTGAGTTGGTGTTTACTTGATGAAAATCCATATTCATTAATTAAATAAAAATAAAACTTAGTTTTATTTGATTTTCATATTTATTAAGATATAATTGAGTGACAGCTGTTTCGGTACACTGTACCTTCTTCAGACATGTTAACAAATTATGAATTGTGTTATTATAGTACATATCAACTGATCTAAGCAACAATACAACAATAATTTTTTTAATTTAACAAAGGCGATTCATTCAAATCAAGTTGAGAATTTAATAGTTTATTACTACTTTTCAATTTATTTATTTCTACAGCCTCCAAAAGGTCCAACTTCTTACCCTTATCACAAACATGTAAAATTTCAAGAGTTGGACCTTTTGGAGGCTGTAGAAATAAATAAATTGAAAAGTAGTAATAAACTATTAAATTCTCAAGTTGATTTAAATGAATCGCCTTTGTTAAATTAAAAAAATTAAATAAATTATTGTTGTATTGTTGCTTAGTTCAGTTGATATGTACTATAATAACACAATTCATAATTTGTTAACATGTCTGAAGAAGGTACAGTGTGCCGAAACAGCTGTCACTGAATTATATCTTAATAAATATGAAAATAAAGTAAAACCAAGTTTTATTTTTATTTAATTAATAAACATCTTAATGTCATTTCATACTGGTACATTGTTAAACATTGACAGTTGAAGTTAGATGAGCTGTAGTAATGAGGAGATAACGCAGTGTTGTTTTTATTTTACACAGACAAGAATTTGAAGATCATGGTGTGGTCACTAATGGGAGTAACAGATGAACAGATATTATTGCATTTAAACTATCTTCTAAAATTGGTATGATATTAGATCCCACAATCTGTTTTGAGACTCATAGTGGCCAACCTGAGGAGGTTGAATCTGAAAAGAAAGCCATATATGAGCCAACAGTTGATAAATACCATTAGATAGTATAACTGTCACAGGATTGATGATCGGGGCAAGAGATACTATATCTGGATTCTTAGCTAAATTTTAGAATTTCTTAGATTTGAACATAGTGTATCTTTCTAAAATTGCCATCGCTGCCATTAGAGGATCAATTTCAATTTTAAGAAATCATATTTACAACATTTCCACTTTTTAGAACATACTTCAATTACAATTTGAAATGTTTTAATGTATTTAGAAAATGGATTTTATTAATTTTGAAAATTAATTGTCTGTATCACTTTGTCCTCGTGGCAATCCTCTAATGAGCAAAGTTTAAATATAAATCAATGGTAAAGGGAAAATTTTTTGCCTGAACCGGGAATCGAACCCTGAACCTTTAGCTTTCTGTACTACTGCTCTGTCCACTGAGCTAATTCAGGCTTAATTCCCATCCAAGCATAAATCCTTCCTTTACCTTACTCTACTGGTCCCACATTCAAATGCAATGAATCATCATTCACAAATACACAATGAATGGCTTCTACCTGAGGAAGAAACAAAGCCTGGATTAGCTCAGTGGACAGAGCATTAGCACAGAAAGCTAAAGGTTCGGGGTTCGATTCCCGGTTCAGGCAAATTTTTTTCTCTTTACCATTGATTTATAATAATTTAATTGTGTTCATTAATTTACTTATTTCTATCATAGTAATAGCTTTAGCTTCTCATTATTAATTTAATAAAGTTTAAATATAATAAAGTAGAGACATGGTGTACATAAACATTATAACTTATTGTATTAAAATTAATGTTGGGAAGTAAACATTATGAGGTTATATCATTAATAGTGAGTGGAGAACATATTTTTAACGACTCACCTCATATAATTTCAAATTTCTTTGATACCGGCGGTTTCAGACAATATCTTGTCCCTCTTCAGTCATGGCTTCCACTGATGAAATTCTCTGGTTGTTGATTTCTCTAAGGACATCATGTTGTGTGAAACGCTGGTATCAAAGAAATTTGAAATTGTATGAGGTGAGTCGTTAAAAATATGTTCTCCACTCACTATTAATTACAACTTCTTGGTTTAAAATGGCTGAAATGTGGAATATTTTCCATGACACTCTCTTCCATTCATTAAATATATATATATATATATATATATATATATTATTTTGAAATTAATTTATTACAATTTACTTACAAGTTTTTTTGAGGTAACTACATAGAAGTAATATTGAAATCAAAAATGCTGCAATAATGATTAGTCAGATACTTATAACATATACAAACTATATTAGACTGTGTAAAGAGCAATGTAGAGTTTTTCCAACGAGTGTGTTAATTTATATAGTGATACAAATAAGGTCTGTAGCCTTGTAAATGAAAGCAGAGAGTTAAAGGGCCAACAGCAGAGGCCTGTTTTTAGAGAATTCCTAAGGATATGACCTATTGAGTTTATTCTTATGAAAATATACTCTCTGGTTTTTCTACACGAAGCTTCCATGCCCCTGTTTCATTCCTCATTCGTGCCACATGTCCTGCCCATCGCGGTCTATGAGACTTAATTCTCCTTATTATATCTGGTTTTCTGTAAAGCTTATGTTTATAGTCCTTCCATTTGCCTGTCTGTTCACCTCTCTTTAGTCGAAACATTTTCCTAAGAACTTTATTCTCAAATACTCGTAATATTTTCTCCTCCCTTAAAGTAAGAGTCCATGTTTCACATCCATATAATATAACTGGTAGAATAACAGTATTATATATTTTCAGTTTAATATTTTTTCAGAGAAGTTGAGAAGACAAGAGTCTCTGTAATACATAATAGCATGCATTTCCAGAATTGAATCTATATTTAATTTCTTTGTGCATCTCATTCCTGTTTGTAAATATATTGTTCCTATCGGCCGCGGTGGACTAGTGGTTATGCTTCTAGCCTCTGATCCCAAGGGTCGTGGGTTCAAACCCGGCCGGGATCGATGGATTTTTTAGGATGGAAAAATCCAAGAAGTCTTCCGGTAGGGACTTTAAGCCGGGGTCCCGAGTCTGAAGATTTTCAGACTCGTAAAATATCCTTAAGCCTGAATGAAAAGGCTTCTAGGCAAAATTTACCAAATTTTCCCGTCCTAGTACTACCTTGGTTTCCTAGATGTCAGTATGAGGCGGAACGCTAACCACGGACCACTCAAAAATGACATCTATATGAAAACAAGTGTAACTAAATTAGTATGGTTCAAATTCTTCCCTGTAGGGGGAGAGCGCCTAAATCACTGTTAAGGGAAACGGGCTTACAAGAAGAAAATATATTGTTCCTAGGTATTTGAATTCAGCCACTTCTTCAAAATTTCCTTCATTTGTCATTAACTGTCCATTTCTTTGTGTGACCATATATTTAGTTTTATTGATATTTACTTCCAGCCCCAATTCCTTAGTGTCACTCAGTAGAGTGTGCGTGTTGGCCTTTAGTATCTCCTTGCTATCGCCCAATAGTACTACATCATCAGCATAAACTAACAGCTTATTAATACCATTGAGTTGTACTAGTTCTTTAGTTTTTGCAATTCTTGTGTCATGGATTTCTATAAATATTTTCTTTAATATTGTGAAATATATTTAGTCACCTTTAGGTTGGTTTATTGAAAAATACAGCATTTTCGTTGAAAAAACTCTATAAAGAAATGTGTTGTAAAAATGGAATGAGAAGCATAGATACAATTAGTACTTACTATTTAGGGAGCATTTAAAAGGGATCAAATGCATTGCCTACCTGTATACTGTCAATGCACCAGACTCTTATAGGCCTGTTTTACCAACTTAACAAAAATTACTTCTCAAATGCACGCTTTAATAACAATTTTTTATAAATGTTTATATGTGATTGTAAATCTCTTTATACAGCATGGATCTCATATAAATGCTCAGATCTTAAGCCTCTTCTTCTTGTGGTAAATACAATATCAATTCTTATACTTTTTTGTCACAATTCTGTCTTCCTCAAGATTTTATGCACAAATATATCATTCTTTATAATGGTGGTGAGAATTGGTCTAATTTTCAAACAGTACTTGGGGGACATAAGAGGACACTTTTTCCTCTAATATTAGCCAATTCTGAGTAGTGAACCTATTGAGATTGTTCTCATAAAATTATATGTTAATAATAGTTTGGTCTGTGTAATTCTTACCTCATATAATTATTTGTGTAACATCCCAACATATATAGGATTTATAGACTACGAAAAAGCTTTTGATGTAAATATAAATAAATCGTGGGATGTAATGACAAATAAAGGTATTCCACAACATTTGATTATGGCTGTACAAAATTTATATGTAAATAATATAATTGTAATAAACAGGGGTTTTAAATCTAAACAACAAAAAATTGTAACAATAAATCGTGGTGTCAGACAAGAGTGTCGTTTATCGCCTTCTCTTTTTAATTTATGTAAAGATGAAGTTATGTTAAAGTGGCAGATTAATTTAAATAAATATTTTAAAATAAATAATAAACTGTTGGATACAATATTATTTGCTGATGATCAAGTAGTGATTTCCAGTTCAGAAGATGATCTACAAAGAGCTATTTTTAATTTGGAAAAAATAAGTGCCAATTACAATTTAAAAATTTCAAAGAATAAAACTAAAATTTTAGCATTTAAAGGACATGATATCTTAAGAGCAAAAATAGTAATTGATAATAACATTTTAGAGCAGGTGAACAGTTTTAAATATCTAGGTTTCAATTTATCATATGTTAAAATTGAAGATATTATTGACAAAATAAATAAATTTAATGTAATGTGTGGCACTATTAAAAGAACCCTTAAAAACACAAGAATTACATTTTATAAAGTAATGGCTGTTCCTGTATTGATGTATGGATCAGAATATTGGACGATCACTAAAAGACAAGAACAAAGATTGGAAGCTGCTGAGATGAGATTTTTAAGAAATATAGCAGGATATACTCTGCTGGATAAGAAAAGAAATGAAGATATAAGAAAGGAACTAAATATTTTCAAACTTACAGACCGAATAATTAAATATAGGAACGACTGAAAAGAACATATTGATAGAATGTCAGAAGGAAGATTTCCAAAATTATTGCTAAATTATAAACCGCACGGAAGGAGAAATGTTGGTCGCCCACACAGAAGATGGTCTGAACAATTTTAACAATTGTAGCTTTCATGAAACTGGAACGAGACAACAGGCTTAATCCCTGGATGATGATGATTGTTTCTGTTAGACATATGTTTCAAGACATGTTTATCTTATCTTCAGTAGTTACAAACTGGTTTCTCCCAAGTGCAGAAGTCTAGATCCAGGGTCGACAACTTGGGAAATATCAGTGTGTAGCTACTGAAGATGAGACAAACATGTCTTGAAACATATGTCTAACAGAAACAAAGATATCAGGTAAGAATTAAACAGACCAAATTTATTATTAAGTAACTTCCTGTTGTATTTGGAGACATATCTTGACGGATCTAACTAGTAGACATGGCTACCAGTGCCATCTTATGACTTCTATAATAAGAAAACATTTTTTAATGTTAATATTTTATTTTATAGCTGTTTTATTTCAATATTATAATTACATTTTGATATTTTTACATTTGACATAATTGTCAGAATTTAAATTGAAATATTGTATTTTGAACATTGAAATAAATGTATTAGGTTTTGAAGAAATCATAGATTTGTGATCCAATGATCATTGAGATATTTTACTATATTTGTCACAAGGAATTCATACTTAAAAGCTATGCATTTATATTACATGCAAGCTGTGTAAGTAGGTTATCTTTTTAAGAATAAGTTGCTTTGTAAGAAATGTAAATATAATTATTACGTCATACTTGTGTATATAAATGTGAAAACAAATGTAAGAAGGGCTCTACTCTTGTTGTTTATTAATATATTTTTAATTCTTGCCTAGTTGTTAAGGTGTGATTATGTAAATTATTCCGAAAGACAGAACTAACAGTTGGAACTGGCACTATTGAACCTGGAGGCTCAAGGCCGCTCGGACACAACCTCTCCGTATGTCTGTATCCAGAACAATTTCTCTCAAATCTTGGTTAATGTTGTTCTTTCACCTCATTCAAATATGCACTTTTTCTCTGGCTTTCCTTTAAGTTTGCACGACACTATTACATTCCCAATTTGTGCCACATGTCCTGCCCATCGCAGTCTACGAGACATAACTGTTCTTATTATATCTGGCTTTCTACATATATCACGAAGCTCACCATTGAGTTCTTTTCTCCATTCACTTGTCTGTTCATCTCTTTTTGGCCCAACATTTTTCCTAAGAACTTAATTCTCAAACACTCGTAATCTCCTTTCCTCCCTTAAAGTAAGAGTCCATGTTTCACACCCATATAATATAAACTGGGAGAATAACAGTTTTATATATTTTCAGTTTAACAGTTTTTGAGAGAAGTTGGGACGACAAGAGTCCCTGTAATACTTGGTACAGAGTCTGTTATATCTAATTTCCCATAAAGAGTGAAAATGTCGTTCCAAACTTTTTTCTTCCCTTTTTTATAGGAGGGATGTGAATTATACAGGGAATGATGTCAAGAATTTCTCTGGGTTCGACACTGCCACTAGGGCCTGTATTATTAAATTGGTAAAGTTTCATTTTTTCCTATTCCTAAGTGTCTGTTTGGTTATGTTTTCTTTTTTGTAAAATTGTAGGCTTCCACGGCCGGAGTCTCGACTCTTGTTTAGTTGGTCTTCTGGGCTAAATGGCCGTGGTTTAGTTTTGTTGAAACTCGTTTTGTCTATTACTCCTGAGATTGTATATCGTCGAGTTTGAACAAAACTGGACTACGGCCATTTAGCCTGGAAGACCAACTAATGTTTTCTATTTTGTTTTACTTTTTCCAATGTCTTACTCTCTTTTTAATATTTTTCTATTAATCCAAAAGTGTACAATTCTTTTATACGAAAGTATTTTATAAACATCGTAAATATTGGACAATTTTAAAGAGAAATTAACAAAACATAATTAGATTTATTTCAGTTTTACCTGCAACGTAACATATTTGTGGGTCCTTTATTTGATCGGGGCACATGTAACCCCAAATAAGGACCCATCAGTGTGTGGGGACATGTTAGTTTGTAATTCTAGCGTTAGTATTCAATCTGTCAGAGTATGATAATTATTTATGTAGGCTACATTTCGACACCTACTCATCAAAGTCTGTATTCTTCTTTCGGAATAATTTAATGCATCTCTAAAATTGTTAAGTCAATTAATTTAATGTTACAACAGATTTATATGTAAATATTGTTCAATTCTTTTTCCATTTTCTTCTCTTGATACGTATATGGTTATAATCAAAGCAACTGTTTTATAATTTTAATTGTTAAACTGATAATCTGTGGGAATTGCCGCAATGTCATCGTTAACCATAAACGAGGCTTTGATTACGCTCAATGGGAATTCAGCTGTTATTTGTAACATTGCGCGCACAGCCCAGTTAACAATGCAACCGCTCCCATTGTTGACTTTCCTGTGATTTGTTAACGAACATATTGCGGCGATATTAAAATGGATATTTAAACATAAAAACTTTAAATCAACGACATCTGAAAAATTTACAATTTTATAGCGAAAATTACTTAGCATTAAGGGGATACGTTAGTATGAAATTGTGACGTTTTTAAAAATACAATCTTTATGTATAAAAATGCAGCCTGCGTCTGTTTGTCACTTCTAAACCACTCAATGAAAAGTTGTGCATAACAGATGTTTTCAGGTGCGGCGAGAGTTTAATCGCTATCTCTTTTGTTCTGTAACCATTAGGTGTAGAGTTCACCTGAAATTAAAATTAAAAAGTCGCTCTGTCGTCCGTAATTTTCAATGTTTCACAACGAAACTCGGTATATACTATTAAAATAAATCGAGGTAGATATTATCCAAAAATCGGCGAAATCCGGTTATTTGAAGTGGGGGTTTACCTGAAATACGAAATTAAAAATTGACTAACAAACGTGATGTGTGGTTTGTCACAATGTGTACCATACAATTTAATTAACCCGTAATTTTGCTTTAACTTAATTTATTTAGGCGCGCGCCGAGTATCAGCTGGTTTTTTGGCTTAAAAGTGTGCCTCGTTTTATTAATAACACGGAGCAACAAAAAATAAACTTTTTTTTTGTCTCAGAAAGAAAAATATGTGATTCCGATAGTAATTTTTCTCCTGAATTCAAATATGCTATCGGTTTTTCTCCATCACGCAAGGTTTCCGAGGCAGGAATTTATAATTTCAAACACTTTAATATTTTCTACATTCGTAACTACACAATATTCGAACATTCGGACTCGTCTAGAAAGTAAGAAATGACGATTTTCTGCTATATTTTTGCCTGTGGAGCATCCCTCTTGATGGTCCAACAATAATCGGCCAGCATATTAGGATTCCATTTGCCTTGATATCTCTTTTGCATAGCTGAAACCATTTGAGTTATGTCATTTTGTTTTATTTTACAGTGGACAAATGAACGAAAAAAAGTTTATTAAAAAATAATTATTTAAATCCATTAATTGAAATTGACATAAAAAACTGTGGGTGATGGAGAAATTCCGAATACATATTTGAAAACACGATAAAAAACTGCATTAAGTACAACTGTTGGTGCTCATGTGTTATTGGTCCTCATTCCACCCACTACGGAGACACGAGTCCTTCCCTCGTGGGAAGTTGTTAACCATACGCTTATTTCCCTGCTGATGTCACGAATGACACGCATACAGACCCAATGAGACATCTAATGGGTAAATAAGGTACTGGGTGGGTGATGAAGACCGCGGTGGTCTAGTGGTTATGTTCCTTGCCTCTGATCCCAAGGCTCAAGTTCAAACCTGGCCGAGGTCCATGGATTTATAGGATTGAAAAATCCAAAGAACAAGTCCTCCGGGAGAGATTTTAATCCGTGGGTCCCGAGTTTGAAGATTTGCAAGCTCGTAAAAGAACCACAAGCCAGAATAAAAAAGTGCCTCTGTGCAAAATTAACTGACCTTCATCCATCCAAGTAATACCTTAGTTGCCTAGTAGATGTCTGATTGAGGCGATGTGCTAACCACATGTCACTCTTTGACATCTGTAGATATATAAGCGTAAATATTTTAAGAAAGTCTCGCTAGGGAGCACCCGGGCACAAAAATATGAGCAAGAGGTATTTTTTCTGCAATTGATTTTGAATACTATTGTGCAATAATTTTAGTTTCGTCCAACAGTTGTCAATCTAATTTTTATATTTAAAAAACATTGGAGCCCCAGAATATTTTTTTATTTAATTTCCATTTGTATCTTCTTGCTAAATCGGCCGCGGTGGACTAGTGGTTATGTTCCTTGCCTCTGGTCCCGAGGGTCGCGGGTTCAAACCCGGCCGGGGTCGATGGATTTTTTAGGATGGAAAAATCCAAGGAGCAAGTCCTGCGGGAGGGACTTTAAGCCGTGAGTCCCGAGTCTGAAGATTTTCAGGCTCGTAAAAGATCCTTAAGCCTGAATGAAAAGGCCTCTAAGCAAAATTTACCGAATTTTCCCGTTCTAGTACTACCTTGGTTTCCTAGATGTCAGTATGAGGCGGAACGCTTACCACGGACCACTCAAATGACATCTATACGAAAGCAAGTGTAACTAAATTAGTATCGTTCAAATTCTTGCTTTTAGCGGAAGAGCGCCTAAATCGCTATTAAGGGAAACGTGGGCTTACAAGATTACAAGATCTTCTTGCTATGAGTATATATTTGTCAAATTTGTGGAAAAATATAAATGTACCAGCAAAAGGGTGAAAAATAATTTCATGCTAGCGCGTCCCCTTAAAACGAAGTTAGAAGGAAACTTGGCCTTCTCTACAAGCCTTAGTGTGTTAAGGTGCGTCTCTTAAACTTTTGTATTTGTTAACAAATGTTACCAATTTAACACTAAAAATTGTCACAATTTACTAAAAATTTGAGCCAATAACAATATAATTAAACATCTCATTTGTGTCGCACAAAACATAACAGAAGAGCATCACGGATACCACCGTTATTTATCGCCGAAAAAAAAACACGAGTTTTAATAATCACATCAGCGAAGGATGAGATGAGATGAAAGTCCTGTATACTTTGGAACTATTTCCGGCGTGAAATAACGTGTGATGCTAAATAGTCAGTGAAATTGAGCAAGTCTTCAGATACTCGCCACAAGAACTTACCTTGGAATGAATGTGTCTAGTGATATTGTATATATATATATATATATATGGTATGATAAGAAAAATAAATGCCTGGACGGGATTCGAACCCGGATCTCTGAGTCTGTACCTCAGCGTGATATCCATTACACTACCAGGCGAATCCAATCCAAACACTTATTTTTCTTATATATGTATTATACTCTCCATTATTACTAGATGTCGCGAGAACACTGTCTTCACTGCCATCTAGTAGCTGACTATATCAAGTAAGCAAATTAAAGAGAATATTTATTTTACTTTATAGCAGTGACGCTTTATCGATGTTATAATTAAATCTTTAACATTGAGCAATGCAAGCTTAATATGGTATGGTAAGAAAAATAAATGCCTGGACGGGATTCGAACCCGGATCTCTGAGTATATATATATATATATATGATTAAGAAAGTTTTCTTGGGTTTTCCGCGTCATGGATTCAGACGTTTGGACATGGTCCTACAGGACATTACCAAATAATGACAAGTGGGATCACGTCAGAACCAGTGGCCAGAGGCCGACCTTGAATCCATAACGCGGAAACATATGGAAACATCTTTAATCATAGTTGGATCCGCGAACACACACAGAGTACAGCATGAGTCAGTCACCACTGCACATGGTTGCAAGGAAAAAAATATCAGATTGGTTGAAACTGGAGTTTGAATACGGCACCTTCAGAATATAATCTCAAACACTACTGCTTGGCGTAATTTACTAACTATATATATTTTTTATAGATGCTGTAAGCTGCAGAATATAATATATTTGCGTTTTCGGTTAACTGACTTATGCTGTGTATATATGACATGATAAGAAAAATAAACGCTCGGACGACACTTGAACCCGGACCTCTGGATTTATATACCAGTGCGCTACCGATTACGCTACCGAGCAAGTCTAGTACAAACATTCATGTTTCTTATACATATTCTGATTATTACTATATATATATATGTTATAATTAATTTTTTTGACATTGAGCAATGCAAGTTTAATTGACGTGATAATACGCTCAATGTCAAAAAAAGTAAAAATATTCTCTTTAATTTGCTTACTTGTTATAGTCAGCTACTAGATGGCAGTGGAGACCGAGTTCTCGCGACATCTAGTAATAATGGAGAATATATATATATATATATATATATATATATATATATGAAGAAATATAAATGTTTGAATTGGATTTGACTGGTGGTGTAATGGATAGCACGCTGAGGTACCAACCCAGAGGTCCGGGTTCAAATCAGGCATTTATTTTTCTTATCATGTCATATATGTATATATATACACACACACTGACTCACACACACATCCCATATTGAGGACCAACGCTGCCAACATCAAATTGTTATAAATGAGAAAGTAATACAATTATTGTAATGTCATTTGTTATTAAACATACCAAGTTTTACGGAGACAACAACGAAATTACTTACTTTTTAAGTTTTAATGAAAATACATAATTTTAAGTTTTTTGGCGACAACAATGAAATTAGGTATATTCTGATGTTTATTCGATTTGTTGTTTGTTTTTGACGTCTTCCAACAAGATGGAGCTCCCCCACATTATGGAAGGAAATTATGCTCAGCATTTTTAAGCCGTGAAAAAAATTAATCTACTCTATCCGCGTTTGCACCCGAGAACCTCGAAAGCAGAGGAGGTGCACATGTGGACATTTACTGATTAAAATACAAATTTGCGGGTTTGTTTACGAACAAACTGCATTGCAATACATTTATTACTTTCTGTTCTATAACAGTTTGTTGTTGGTAGCGTTGGTCTGGGCACCATATATATATATATATATATATACGTTATATTGCAGATGTTCGCGGATATAGATATGATTAAGAAAATTTTCTTGGTTTTCCGCGTCATGGATTCAAGTCCGTCCTCTGGCCACTGATATATATATATATATATATATCTTACGGATTTAGGGAACAGAATGTTTCTTTTTCGGTACAAAACTGGGCATATAATATCAATTAAGCAAAATCGGACCATTATAATTGGAAGTTAACATGAAGCTAAAATTTAAAAGTGGCTCTAGCAACCGCAATTTTCGATGTATAACAACAAAACTAGTACATGCTATTCAAATAGAACGAGTAAGATATTCACAAACTCCGACCTTAGGAGGACGGAGATTACCTGAAAGCCTTAATTTAAAAATCGGACTAGTGGCCACCATATTTATTTTCTCGCAACATAACTGTGTATATATACAGGACTTAATTAACAGAGGAAATATACATTCCGCAAACCAACAAAAACTGACCACAAATAATTGTATATGAAGACAATTGCATGGTGCAGGAAGACATGCTGAATTCCTGGCTAATATTAAATCAACACAATTTTTAAAATATCTTCTAATTTAATTTTAAGGAGTGTTTATTGTGAAGGAAGGTAAAAAGTAACTCAACAATAGTAAAATTTCCATGACGTATTAGTCATCATCATCATCATGGCAGCTGCCGCCGTCTTCCGGAAACCAAACGCCATTCCTCTCTGCCCATCCATTGATCTTCCTCCATTCCTCTGATATTCATAGCTGCTTGTACCCCTTCTATCCAAGTTTTCTTCGGTGTTCCTCCTTTCCATTGGGATCCATTCCATAACATTTTTTGGCAATCTTTGCTCTGGCATTATTTTGACATGGCCATACCACTGTAATCTTTTCTTTTCTATAATGTCTATGATGTCCGGCTCCTCTTGTACACCCATAATTTCCCTTATTTCTTTATTTCGTATTCTATCCATTCTAGATTTTCCAGCTGATCTTCTTAAAACATCCATTTCTGTACTTAAAATTCTTTTCATTTCCCTGGTAGGAATTTGCCAGACTTCAGCACCATATGTTAAAATGCTCTGAATTATGGTTTGATGTATTTGTAATTTTCTATTTTTTGTAATATTTTTGCTCCAGCAAACAGAGTTTAAAGCATTTATTGATTGAGGTATTAGTCACATAATTAACATTTGACAACGCTATGCATCAACCGGCTAAGCGCCATTAAAAAATTGATATTTTGATGTCATCTGTTGCACGGGTTCATGAAGCAAGTGTAGCACACTTTTAGCACCTTATTATTAAAGAACATCAGTCCTATCAGAGATTCTGTGTTTTGTAACAAACGGCTATGAAACTAAATCTTTACAAATGTTAATCTAAATTTTGCATCATGCAGGTAAGCGCCAAAAGTTCCCGTACTTAGATTGTTGATGCATAACTGTCAAACAAGGAAAATAACTTGCAATATCCAGTGTTGTTAGTTTGGCGCTACAATAAATAGTGAAGATTGACTTAAACTTTAAACGTATTTTTCTCGATGCTTGCATAATGGCGCATGGCCGATTGATACATAATGTCGTCCAATTAATAGTTTGCAAAGTTTAACAAATGGACCTTTTAGGTAACAATTCCATAGTTTTCAGAAGTAACTTGTTATCAAGAAATTATATCTATCTAACTAACTGGCTGTTTTGAATTCGTAGATTCGTGACCGTGCGGTCATAAGCTCTCCATACATCGCTATCCTGAGCTAATATTTTCCAATCATCCCCTGTATAATCTACTTCCCTCAAAGCATGGTTAATTTTTTTCTCAAACTTCATTGTTTGTCTAACAACTGGGAGTTTTCTCTCTGGTTTTCCTACAAGTAGCTTCCATGCCCCTCTTTCATTCCATTACAATATCTAATTACTTTCATATGTATTTACAAGGGAACTGTCCACCACTGCACGTTGAAACCTAGCTTCAAACTTCTCTCAGAGAGGCGATGTGATATACCAAGACTGTGTACAAAAAAATAACACTGGGCAACAAAACATTTTTTTTTTGTCTCAGAAACAAAGTATGTGATTCTGGTAGTATTTTTTCTTCTGAATTCAAATATGATATCGGTTTTTCTCAATCACGCAAGGTTTCCGAGAGACAGGAATTTATAATTTCAAACACTTTAATATTTTCTACATTCGTAACTACACAATAATCGAACATTCGGACTCACCTAGAAAGTAAGAAATGATAATTATCTGCTATATTTCGCCTGTGGAGCATCCCTCTTGATGGTCCAGCAATAATCGTCCATCATATTAGGATTCCATTTGCCTTGATATCTCTTTTCCATAGCTGAAATAATTTGAGTTAGCTCATTTGCTTTTATTTTACAATGGACAAATGGACGAAAAAAAAGTTTATTAAAAATAATTATTTAAATCCATTAATTGAAATTGAAATGAAAACAACTGTGGGTGATGGAGAAATTCCGAATACATATTTGAAAACACGATAAAAAACTGCATTAAGTACAACTATTGGTGCTCATGAGACAAAAATCATGTTGACCAGTGTTATCTGCCGTTTTAAAGTGCAAGGCACAGGAATCAAAACCAGAATCCAACAATGGTAGACCACTGTACAGAGCAGATGTACATCCCTGCATGAGTTAAGCACAGAGTGGAGTGAGGCGGGATGCGGCGTGGTTACCCAATCCTCCAATACAGGAGTTGTATTACTTCGCTATAGTTTAAATTAGATTTTCGGCGCTTGATTTTATTGTCTTGCAGTTAAAAACAGCAGATATTTTTATATTTTAAACTTGCCTAATCTATAATAACATACAAAGTGTTGTACCCAAGAACAGGTCTTACATTCCAAAGTCAGCATTCTCCGCTCTTTCCATAACTCAGCCTTGCTTTTTGTATCCGCATACAAACCGTTTGTTTTAATATTGTCTATCATCTGATGTCTTTTTCTGCCTCTTCTTTCCATTTACCATCCCTTCTGTACCCTGTCCGTTATTAAAGTGATCTTCGTCAAAACAAAACCACGTGACCTGCTGACTTTTCATTGGTTATGGACACCGACGTACGAGTAGAAGCAGTAAGTACGCGAAAAAGTAGTTCCCTTCATTAAATTAAAAATATGTCCTCTGAATATACTTGTTATTCTTCATGAATGAAAATAATAACATTCAAAACATACAAAAATATTCTAAAATATATCTAATCAATAATTACAACTTAAAATAGTTTATTACAAATGGGTGATGCCTTTGAGTCATGGTTCAGTCGATTCTTATAAAACAAAATGGCTGAAAGCATCGAGTCTTCTGTTGACTCTGAAAAGAAAGCCATATATGAGCCAACAATTGACTATTACAAAGATAAATAGATAGTATAACTGTCACAGGATTGATGATCGGGGCAAGAGGTACTATACCAGGATTCTTAGCCAAATTTTGGAATTCCTTAGATTTGGACAGGATGTATCTTTCTAAAATTACCATCGCTGCCATTAGAGGATCAATTTCAATATTAAGAAACCATTTATACACAATTTCTACTTTATAGTATGCATATTTCAATTAGGCCTACAATTTGAATTTTTTAATGTATTTCATAAATTCCAAAAAAAATAATTGTCTGTATCACTTTGTCCTTGAGTCAATCCTCTAATGAGGAAAGTTGTATATAACATATGTCGTTATCTGCCTATCAAAAGTGACAGTAATTGTGGCGCGAACCAATGAAAAGCGAGCAGGTCACATGATTTTATGTATAACTGTAGGCTTTCACGGCCGGCGTCTTGATCCCTATTAGGTTCATCTTCCGGGCATATAGGCCGTGGTTCAGTCGTTCTTCTACTCGACGTTTCGTCTACTGCTGCGGTAGACATCTTGTCGTTCTTCTACTCGACGTTTCGTCTACTGCTGCGGTAGACATCTCCTGAAGATGTCTACCGCAGCAGTAGACGAAACGTCGAGTAGAAGAACGACTGGACCACGGCCTATATGCCCGGAAGATGAACCTAATAGGGATCACATGATTTTGTTTTGACGAGGATAATTTTAAGAGCGGGCATCCGCCAGCTGACAGTTTCTTATTGGCCGATGGTCAATCCAATTTCTGTAATAACAATTATAATGTATTAATGATGATCTTGTAGAAGATTTCCGGGCTGTTGGCCGTGGTCTTGAGGCTTGTAGTTCCCCGACGTTTCGCCAGAGACTGCGTCCGGCATCCTCAAGAGTTGTCTTGAGACTGGCAATTTTGTCGACTACCTGCTCTATTTATACGTTTATCCGCGACGTGTTCTCTGCGCGGTCCGTTACGGATCAGTCTCAAGACAACCCTTGAGGATGCCGGACGCAGTCTCTGGCGAAATGTCGGGAACTACAAGCCTCAAGACCACGGCCAACAGTCCGGGAATCTTCTACAAGATCATCACTAGAAACTCCGGCCGTGAAAGCCTAAGTAAATATATAATGTATTTGTTACTTTTTGCGTTTCTTCGCTCCTAACTCTCCTTAATTGATGATAAAAGTAATCAAGACTGATTAACGAGAATATTAAAATGTAAAGTTGATGTTAAGTAAGCGCGTGTTTTAATCTGTATTTTCTTACATCGCTGTATTTCACAAAGTAACACACCGTGTCTCCATATATTCTTAGACTGTTATCAACACTACATTTGTATGTGCTTTTTACTTAGAAAAATATAAAATATGTTTAAAGCTCATTTTGTGTGTTTTAAGCTTCCTGTTTGTACCCTGTTTCCTTCACTTTCAGAACAACATCAAATATTTTTATTGTTTCTTAAGAGGCAGTCAGTTGTTCAAACAGAGGTAAAAAGTAACACGTAATAAAAAAGTTATATCTGAGATTCTAATTACCTCACATTGTTACAATTTGTTGTGTTCATTAATCTTTATATATATATATATATATATATATATATATATATATATATGTAATGTTCTATTGCAGATTTTCGCCGATATAAGCATGAATATGAAAGTTTTCTTGGGTTTTCCGCGTCTTGGATTCAAGTTCGGCCTCTGGCCACTGATTCCGACGTTTCGGCATGATCTCACATGTCATTATCAAGGAATGATAAGTTCGAGTCACAGGTTTAGGTCTTATATAATAAAATACATAGAGTTTTTAACTACATAAGAACTAAACCTTGGATGGGTGTACGTCTTCGGAAACGGACCACAGCGAAAACTCTATGTATTTTATTATATAAAACCTAAACCTGTGACTCGAACTTATTATTCCTTGATAATGACATGTGGGATCATGCCGAAACGTCGGAATCAGTGGCCAGAGGCCGAACTTGAATCCAAGACGCGGAAAACCCAAGAAAACTTTCATATTCATATAAATATATATATATTAGGTGTATTTATCCTGAAGTTAAACATGGACTCTTACTTTAAGGGAGGAAATGAATTTACGAGTTTTTGAGAATAAAGTTCTTAGGAAAATTTTTGGAGCAAAGGGAGATGAACAGACAGGTGAATGGAGAAGACTACATAACAATTAACTACGTGATCTTTGTAGGAAGCCAGATATAATAAGAAAATGTATGTCTCGTAGACTGCGATGGGCAGGACATGTTGCACTATGGGGAATGAAAGACTTGCATGAAGCTTCTTGTAGGAAAGCCAGAGGGAAAACGCCCAGTTGGTAGACCAAGAATGAGATGGGAGAATAACATTATCTATGATTTGAGGGAAGTAGATTATACAGGGAATGATTGGAAAGCATTAGCTCAGGATAGGGATGTATGGAGAGTTTATGTCCGCGTGGCCATGAATCTACGGGTTCGATAGTGCCAGTGAGTAAGTATTGCTGGTAAGTACGTCAAAATGCACTATCGCGCAAGAAACAAATTAAACATTCTATCTCATATGATATCCTACTTTTCCAATTTAATATACAACCATTGAGTGTGAAATTATATTATATAAATATATTAGAAGTTTGACCATCACACACCTGTATTGAGTACAGTTTCTTCATCTTCTGCAATAAATAACGAACTGACATTCTAACTACATTTTGTGATTATATATATATAAATCTGTCCCAGCTGTTTTATTGTTCTACCTGTCATATTGTGAATACAGGGTGTGATTGAAATTTAAGTTTAACAATCAATTGAATTGTTGTTTATTTGATGAAAATCCATATCTATTAATTAAATAAAAATAAAACTTAGTTTTATTCGATTTTCATATTTATTAAGAAATAATTCAGTGACAGCTGTTTCGGTACACTGTACCTTCTTCAGACATGTTAACAAATTATGAATTGTGTTATTATAGTACATATCAACTGATCTAAGCAACAATACAACAATCATTAATTTAAATTCTCAACTTGATTTGAATGGATCGCCTTTGTTGAATTAAAAAAAATAAATAAATTATTGTTGTATTGTTGCTTAGATCAGTTGATATGTACTATAATAACACAATTCATAATTTGTTAACATGTGTGAAGAAGGTACAGTGTACCGAAACAGCTGTCACTCAATTATATCTTAATAAATATGAAAATCAAATAAAACTAAGTTTTGTTTTTATTTAATTAAGTTTAACATTTAAAATTTTTAAATGATGACATTAATTAATTGATGGAAATGTGGTTTTGGAAGGACTATTTTATTGAATCTGGTACTGTAGCGTCATCATACAGCGAGTAAAGTGTTGTGAAAATTTCATAGCGCTACCTCAAGTAGTTCTTCAGAAAAATGTACCAATAAAACAGTGATTTTTCATAAATTTTTCTATAGTATGGTTTCACATTGAACGGTTTAATATATATATATAGGTAAATGTACACTTAATGAACACACAAATTGTAATAATGTGAGGTGACTAGAATCACAGATATAACTTTTTTATTACGAGTTACTTTTTACTTCTCTTCCAAATTGATTGTCCCTTAATTTCTTCTTTTTTTTTGTGAAGACAATTTTAATGTTTTCTTTAAGATATTTATTTTGTATGTATAAATGGAAATAGGTTTTTATTTATTTTAAATTGAAATAAAACAGTGAACTTTGTGAATTTTATTTATTGTTTTGAGAACTCATTGGAACTTAGAACCGGGAGGTTCATGGCCGTACAAAAATAATTCCTCCGTGCATCCATCATTCCTGCAAATCCCATTTAATCAATGTTTTTATTATTCATTTCATACATCTCAATGATGGATAAATCATATTTGTACGCGCAGACTGGGGCTTGAATCCAGGACCTTTGGCTTTCTAGACCTATCATCTACCTACTGAGCTATCTGAGCAAGTTCAAATCTAAACACAATTTTTTCTCTTATATTCGCTGTTAATTATAATTTATATAATGTAATGTAATGTAATGTAATGTAATGTAAAATTACCAAATTAAATATCTTCTTAATAAAGAAGTCGCCATTTGCAAGATCGTGCGCGGAAATTAACAGCGTATAGCAGAGAAAAAATTGCGTTTATATTGGTACTTGCTCAGATAGCTCAGTCGGTAAAGTCTTGGCCTACAAACCCAAAGGTCCTGTGTTCAATCCTCAGTCTGAGTGTATAATTCTTCTCTTCAAATATGATTTACCCATTTTATCGGTTTTATTACTTCCTTATGAAATAGTATAATGATATTGTGAAAAGAAAAATTAATGTCTTAACCAAGAATCGAACCGTGAACTTCTTGTATTCCGTACAAGCGTGCAAGACCACTACACTATACGAGACTTGGTACAAATATTAACAATTCTTTCCACATATACAAATCTAAAATTCTCGTTTCGTCCGCTGAGAATTTGTACCATGCCTCGTATAGTGTAGTGGTCTTGCACGCTTGTACGGAATACCAGAGGTCCACGGTTCGATTCTTGGTTCAGATATTAATATTTCTTTTCATAATATCATCATAATATTATAATATGATCCATTATTGGAACTGTGTTAAAATAACAGTATTGGAAAATGTTACATTCTTTATGATAATCAGAAATTACAAAATTAAACAACTTATTGTTTGCAGATGACCAAATAATAATTGCAGATTCAGAAGACAACTTATAGAAGGTTTGTATGGACTTCACAAAATTACATAAGAACGTGGTGTGAAGAGATAATAACAAATGAAGGTGTACATCCTGTCAGAAGTAAAATTGTACTTGACTATTTAACTGATGCCCCAAATGGGACTCAATGACCAATCACGTTTCAATGATTTCTGTTTTACAATCAATCAGAGTCGTGTTTCACGAAATATTTATCAGTGTTATAATTACCATATTAAACAAAGCTCCTCCTTTTTAATATTCTGAACAGGTCTGACCGTTATTTTGCAGTGACTGAGCCTGTGAGAAATACGGCTACCAGATTGTATATATAGTGCATACATGTCAACATTTGTAGCAATTGATTATACCACCAAAAAAAGAAACCACTGTTTGCACTTTCTTAAATGTATTTTTTTCCCAGGTAATAATCCAGAAAAATATAATTGTCATATTTACATCATACGACATCACAAATTAATTAATATACAGTTTGATGTGTTTCATTTTTTCTCCACTAGAGAGCATTCTTACCATATTGCGTTCCTTTGGCAATAAATAGTATGATCTGGTTGCAGTGATAAACAAAAGAAGCAGATGAAGCGTACCTATCGTTTCTCATTTGTTTTCAAACATCGCCGTTTACATTAAATATATAAATATTTAAAAATAACGATAGTTAAATAATGATTTGTGAGTAACAGTTAATTTTATTCGTTAAATATTCCCTAACAAATGCACCCTTGATTCCAAATTCACTCGTGAATCCGTGAATTTATCGATAAATTTGGAAATCACGCGTGGCTTACTTAAAAAATTTATATTATTTAAAAAAAAATTTAAATTTTTTCAAATTTTTATATTTTTCCAAAATTTAAATTACTTTTTCCCCTTTATTATATTTTCAAAATTTTTATTTTTTTTTGAAATTTTATATATTTTTTAAAAATGTTTATATATTTTTCAAAATTTATATATTTTCTCAAAATTTTTATAATTTTTTAAAAATTCCTATATATTTTTCAATATTTTTATATGTTTTCAAATGTATATATATGCCTTCAAAATTTTTATATTTTTAACAAATTTTTATATTCATTTTTTAAAAAAAATTCATATTTTTTCCAAATTGTATATACATTTTTTCAATATTTTTGCCATTTTTTTCCAAAATTTTATATTTTTTTCAAGCTTTTTATATTTTGAAATTTTGTATCTTTTTGAA